>WNNJ02001589.1:0-10843 GCA_012934845.2 Pomphorhynchus laevis | reverse complement strand
AAAATTACCTACTCCAATAATAATTTTACAATTTTTTAATATTGAAAATTAAAATTCTTAAATTTTAAGTATTGAAAATTTAGTTGTGTTCAAATAATGAACACAATGTTCGTGTTCATTGTTTTGTAAAAATTTAAATTACGAGAAAAATATTAGAGCTTGAAAAATTTAAATAAAATATTACGTATATATCTCGGCAAAATTAGAGATTTTCAAAAATTTTGATTCCATTCAAAACAGTTATAAAGTTGAAATCTACAACGAAGCGATTATTTGAATAAAAATCAAAATTTGATAACCATCGTAAATTCGAAATAACATCGAAATTGATCAAAATATGTGTTTTGGCTGAAAAACATTTACTATTAATGGTCTGAGCATTGTGACGATAAATAACAGAAAGTATATTTTTTAAAGAAGTGTATATCTAGATATGAACATTAAATTAACATTAACTAAAACTACTTTTAATTTATATCGTAAAGATGACATTTAAATTTACAAGAAACATTTGTGCAAATTTGTCCAACACCTGGTCATTGATATTGACGTTTTAATCTTTAACTAGTCGTTAGCATCAAATCAATTGAATTACTGTGAATCAATTCGAATTTAATTAAAATCTACTTGAAAATATTTAAGCAGATAATTATTAAAATAATTATAACGATTTTAATACATAATTTTTAGCTTTGAAGTAACTAATCTTATTTGATGCTTTTAAAATTCATTAATATTATTAATGAATTCAAAAAAATATGAATTATTAATATTAATTAATAATTCATTATTTGTGAAATTAATTATTAATTAATAAAATTGAGTTAGTTCTATTTTGCTAAATGTATTATTTTTATTCATAACATTATATCACATAAGTGTTACTATTTTACTTCTTTAAAAATATTATTTTTATAATAAAACGTATATTTCACGTTTTTTGCATTTTTATTTTAACAAATAGATCTTATCGATTCAAGTAATTAATTCGCTATTACATTACTTTGTTAAATTTTAGATTCAGTGTTATATTCGCATTCAAAAATATTAATTAAAAATCAAGCAACTCGCCTTGCAGAACTATTTTATTCCCAAGGCTATTTTCCAAAATCAGATCAGGTTTATTGCTCTAAAGCTTGCAGATTAAGATACTCATCAGCACATTTTTAGAATTTCAATAAAAATAATTTTCGACGTTAATAAAAATTAAATAAAAATTTTTAAGTTGCAATTTATTACTGATTGTACTTTATATTTAGGGACTTGGAGTACCCTTCAATGTGACCAGCTATTCATTGTTAACTCACATTCTTGCAAAACTAGCTGATCTTCAAGCCTTTGAGTTTATTCACACCTTAGGAGACGCTCATGTCTATGAGAACCATATTGAACCATTGAAAGAACAAAAGAAACGAACACCTCTCCCTATGCCTACAATTAAAATTATGCTGGACAGTAGCAATTCTATAGATGATATATCTGAAGATAAAATTGAACTTCTAAACTACAACCCACTGCCCAAGATCAACATGCAAATGGCCGTGTGATTAAGCACTGCTAAATTAATATAATTTAATGTGATATAATATACTGCACAATTTATATAAATATATATTATTCTGGAACAACTTTGATTTTCTTTGCAGGATCCTTGCTATTGTGAAAATCGGTTGTGTATCTATGACACAGGAAAAGTTTGTCAACATATATATTTTTTAAAGATAATAAGAGTTTTGATATTATTCACACATTGAGGGATATCGTTTACGTATTTTGATCATTTGTGTTATATAGCTCACAATTCACGCAATCCGCGTGATAAAACAAAAAATTTAAATATTTTAACTTCGAACTGTTATTTATATCGTTTGAATTTCTTCAAATCCTAAGATTTCTTCGAATTTCTTTCTTGCTTAAAAGCCAAAATGCTTTACAGACATACATTTGGCTGTGCGCTCACTCAGTTATTATATAATATAATAACTTCGTGCTAATTACTGAAACAGTTTTAGTAATCAAAACTGGATTTTCTTCATGCTAATCACTAAAACAGTTCATTTAAATTTTAGATTTTTTTAATTACAAATAATAAAATGATTTAGATTGGCTAATTATTTCGAAGAATTTAAACAAAAATAATAAAAATAATAAAATAAATATAAATAAATATAAAATAATTCCACTATGAAGCTACTTTGGGGAATATTAACGATACAGATGTGTGCGGTATTACCTACAATAGATCATCGTTATATTATCCTTGCGTATGTAATTCTTATTTAGATATTTTGAGTATATTAGAATTGACATTTAAAATGACAGTCAATTTCAAATTGCGATTACAGATTTATGATTAGCCTTTCCAAGTCATGTTGTTTGTTAGTCAGTATAGCATATAATATGGCAGTCGGTATAATCACCGTTTACTAAAAATTAAAATTTAAAATTTAGTCGTTATTATTTTATAGTATGTGATAGAGACGCGATAATATTTTTGCTTAGTAGTTTAAAAAACTAATGTTCGCAAAGTAGTAAAACTAATTTTAGTTTTTTTTAATTACACGATTTTGAAATTATTTGAAATACTTTGTTTAGTCGTAAATTCTTATCAGTGAACATTAGCCAATATTACCTGATAAGAGAACACTAGTGCCTTGTGTTCTCATCAAAGTTTTGTTTTAAAAAATAACATAAATTGCATGCTAACAACACGTTTAAAAAGATTAAATTATCCAAACAATAAAACATATCACGTGCGATTCACTTAATTCTAGGACTTCTAAATAGCGCTTACTTTAAATAAACACAACTAGCTATTTTGAACTCTAGTTGCAGCTAAAATTAAAAAAAATGCGCTTCAAATCATACAATGTTCTATCTCGAAATACAGGATGGACTGGACCATTATTTGCAGCATGTATATCCGTATGTATAAGCTGTTCATTGATTTACGGATTTGGACTTGGATTTTGTATGGAAAGAAGAGTCCAACATGAAGAACTAAACGAATGTATGAAAATCAGCAATCAACAAACAGTAATTAAGAATGATAATGCTTTATTCGAACTCCCTCAAAATAAAACGATTGATAAGATTGACTTGAAAGATTTTAAGAAGGAAAACACTGTTGCTTCAAATCAAATCTCAATATCTAAAACTACATCAAAAGGTAATAAGTCCTTCTAAATTTCAGCTTATTATATAATTTATTATTTATAAGATTTAATATATATTTTATAGATATTCTTCACTCGATTCGTTACTGTCTCAAAACTCGCTCGATGTTTGACTTCTTTACAGGGACCAAGCGGGATCTCTTCGCGTCGCATCGAGGGAACGCCTTGACTGAGTTTGCTTTTTGGTTTTGACTCATCGTGTAAATGCTTTGGAGCGATATTTTTACAGTCAGATACCTGTCCTGACAGCAACCCTCCTCCTTTTTCAGCCGGGGTTGGGACCGGCCTTGGCGGAGTTATATATTTTATAGATCTTGAATATGCATAAGACATACAATATTTTACTACATGCAACCACTGTATGATTTCTAAAAGTACGATAAACAAATTTAAAGCATCAAATGCATTTTAATTCATATGAATCGACTAATAAACCGTCTAGAAACGAGTAAGTATTCATTCATTGAATAAATGTCACAAGATACAACAAATGAGCAAATATTTAGTTTATAAATATGGAATTATGTTCCTCATCTAATAACTGTTTTGTTTTCGATTCGTCTCGGTTGTTGTTCGCTGGTTTGTTCGATTTTGCAGCTCGACGAATTTTGTAAGTATTTAAAACCAAGACAATTTTAACATGGAATGTTTCGTCAATTGGAATGTTTTTCATAACCAGTTTTTTATATTTAGATTATAAATTTGAAATTATATGCATTATTCTCCAGTTGGTTAAAATTTCTAGTGGGATAAATCAACCTGCGTTTTGAAGTTCGCACTTCAATGAATTATACAAATTGTAAAATATAATTTTTTTTACTATGAATTAAATTTTAATCAAAACAATTAATTTATAATTAATTAATATGAATAGCAATTAATATTATAAATCTAAATATATATAATCAAATATATCTGTTTATAGTAAATAGAATAAATCTAGTAAAAATATCTACGTGATTTTGATCACTAATCTGGACTATAGAAAAATATTACCGTAAAGTTTTATAATAAATTATAAGGTTAAAATAAGTTTTATATTTTAAATAAAGCAATATTTTTGTCGTTTAGTTGAAGTAATAAAAATACTAAAACTTATCAAAAATGCCAGTGATCAATACATAATCGCGATTAATTCCTACAGCTCTGTTTCGAATCCGAACGATACAGAATCCATCAATCTAAACAATTCGACATTAAAAGTTAATCCTTTGGAAATTAACGATACCTCGAAAAGAAATAATGATGGCGATAAGGAAATAATATTTAATATTACCGGAAAGGAATTTATAAAATACTTCCTCCAGTTTTCATGTACAAGCTGTTTAAAAGTATACAATGAACTGCAAAAGTCGTTTAATTTGCCAAATTTAAAGTTAAACCCGTCAAAAAATACCTGCTTACCCTTAATTAGTATTAATCAAACAACAATAGTAAACAAATCACGACCGGAAGATCCACATCCGGATTACGCATTTGATTTAAGTTTTAAGTCTATTCGATGTAGAATGGTGGTTCAAGATCTACATATGATACTATATTTAATTGGGGTTATCATTGGTTCGATATCGTGCATCTATGTTTACAAAGGATTTTATAGCCTTACTAGCAAAAATGCACTTCATATTTGTCACGGATTGGCATTGTTTAGTTCAATTTTCTTATTACCTAACGACAAGCGTATCAATCACAGGCTAGTAATGACATCAAGATTCTTTCATGGCTTATCAGCTGGTTTTGGATTAGTGCTCGCGCCTAGATACCTGCACGAAATATCACCAGTCATTATTCACAGTCAGGCTATAGTATTACACTATTTCTTTATATGCATAGGGATTTTATTTGGACAATTCAGTAATCGTCGAATGCGCTTCTGGTTGTTTGGTCCGTGGAACTACGCATTTCCAATTCTTGTGGGAACTTTGTTGCTGCCCTGGTTGCCGGAAAGTCCGATTTGCCTTGTCAAACGAAACAAACAAGAAAGGGCTTGTGCTAATTTACAGAAGCTTCGTAAGTGTATAAACGTTCAAAAGGAGCTGGATAAAATCGACGCAGACTGTCAAATTGACGTTATAGTCGAGGAAGATTCAAGTATACCAAAGATGTTGCGACATTTAGGAGGGGATGCGTCGTTACGCGCTTGTGTTTTGCTATTTAGCTTAAGTATTCTATGTGGATATTATATGTTTCTTTCTTTTACAAATCGTATTTTGAGCCTTGCTGGATTGAACAGCTCTAGGATACGTGATGCAGCAATGATATTTACATTCATACAAATCGTTGGTACAATATCTTGTATTTTTATAATTCGAAGTGTAAATCGTAAATCTATTATTCGATGTGGAGCGCTTACACAATTAGGTTGTCTTATGATATTTAGCATAGTAATGCAGATGCAAAATGAGCTCAATTCTATTGCCTTGGCTCAGCTAGGAATGCTAGTCATGTCCATCAATGTACTTTTCTATGGATTAGGCCTGGGACCGATTGTGTACGTTTATCTACTGGAAGTTATTTCATGTCGTTACAATTTGGCAGTATTAAGTTTCTGCGTTGCCATTTTTCATCTGATTGCACTGTTCATGTTGCTTGTGTTCCCGCTTTTGATGTCCGCTCTTGGTAATATGTTCCACATTATGTTGACTATATTGTCGGCCGGAGTTTTTGCAGCATTAAAGGGACTTATAACCGAGTCTCTGTTAACGGACAACTAAGATTCAAGTGAAATATACAAATAGGCTCGTTGCTTTGAGAAATACATCATAACTGATTCATCGTTTTTAATTAGATATCTTGTTTGTAAAATTGTGGCGTTATTTAGTTATTTAATGTATTAATCAAATATTTTGTTCAATATTTCTCGTGCCTCATTTTTATCAAATATAATCTCTAATACAATTGATTTAAAGTATTAATCAAATATTTTAAACGTTTGTTCTTTTTGTACTTTTGTTAAACGAATTATATATATTTACCGGATTAATAAAACATTAAATTTAATTTGCAAAAATTAAATTATAAAATTATACAATTCAAAAAAATTCACTTAAACCTTTCGTTAGAGATAAAGTACGCTCATCTACCTTGATACTCCGCAACCTCCGTCAAGTTCGTAGATTGATCGATTTCCCTTCTTGTATGACTCTCATATCATCTCTCCTTTTTTCTAGACTCGATTATTGTCTTAGTCTATTTTCCAACTCACCTAAATCCACTCTTCTTCCCCTACAACGCATCGTCAACGCAGCTGTCCGAATTCTCCTCCGTCTTCGTCGTTTTGATCACACATCCTACCATCTTGCTTCTCTCGATTTGCCTACAATTTATTGTCGTGTTCAAATTCGTCTTCTTATCGTTGCTTTCCGCCTTGTAACTTTTCATACCCCTTCATTTCTCAACCTTCCTTTTCTTGATAATTCTCGTCCTGTTTACTGCTTCCTTGCGTTCCTGTAATTCCCTTCTTTTACATGTCCCAAACTACTCTACCTTCTCCGCTGGTGGCTGCTCCTCCGTGGAATCATCTGCCCATTCGCCAATCAACTTCCCTGTGCTTCAAACGACAAATCCATCCCATAATTTAACTGCTTGACTTTCTCATTTTTGTTTGTGGACTTGTAAGCGTACAGCTTGTACGCATTTGCCACATTAAATAAATTTGTATTATTATTATGGGGCTCTGTCTAGCAGACGGAATATCAACGAGTCCGCCGCAACAATCAGAGATAATACAATCGGCATGGTTAGAGGGAAACCCTCTTCGGTAACTCCTTGCTGCACGTGCAATGGACCGGCAGCGAAATGTAAAGGATGCCGATGCGCAAAGACCGATACAAAATGCAGTAACTGCCGGGCTCCCAATTGCGGAAACAAGATCCTCAGCTGCCCAATAAGCGGCACCGTAAGGTCAGGAGCCGACCAGACACAAATCCAGAAAGCTACGGGAGAAACAGACAAAACTCCAATCACACTCTCGATTACCGACATCTTTGAGCAAGTGGTTCACTGGAAGCCAAATCTCTTCAGATTACCTAGGTGTGCGGAGTCGAAACGTTTTATAATAGAACTTGCCCGTATATATAGGGAATCTTGGTCTCAACAGGAATCTTTTACAAAAGCCATTGTAATCGGACATTTGATTCTCCAACGAGATATTCGCACCTCCCATAAGACCCTCAAAGTAATACTGTCTCGAAGATTAGACCTTTGGCTAAAAAACGAGTTTACATCTCTTTACACGGAAGCGTATATCTTGCAAGAATTCAGTCGACGTAAAAGACCAAACAGTACATCACGCGATTGGCGCAGGAATTTCACCAGTCTGGTAGTGAGTGGAAGATTAAATGGAGCGATGCATTTGCTAGACACAGATGCAACAACCGGAACCCCACTAAATCCTGATGACATGATCGGTCCTACGACCGTTCGAGAGCTACTCCTCGACAAACATCCCATTGCAGCAAAATTAAACAGTAATGCTCTTGACTGGAATCATGTTATCCCGCCACATAGCTTTCATCCCGTGGTTTTTGACTCCATAGACAAGAAACTAATAGTCTGTATGGCCAAACGTGTCACAGGTGGAGCAGGTCCCTCAGGAATTGACGCACAGTCCTGGACACATATGCTCTCAAAATTCGGGAGAGAATCAGATGAACTTGCTGAGGCCATAGCCTCATTCACAAGAGCATTAGCGACAGAGCGCATACCAATGGACATTACACAGGCTCTAACATCATGCAGGCTAATCGCATTAACAAAGAAAACTGGAATTCGACCAATAGGAATCTGTGATGTTAGCAGAAGAATAATGACGAAGGCTATATTATCCATGGTCTCGGAAGACATACAGCAGGTATGTGGAAGAAGTCAAATGTGTGCAGGCCAACGAGCTGGCGTGGAATGCGTTACACGAGCCATCCGCAATGAACTTACAAACAATCCGAATCATATTCTTCTATCAATTGATGCCGACAACGCATTTAACAGAATTAATAGAGAGGCGGCCCTTTGCAATATTGATCGAATATGTCCGTCGCTTTCTATAGTCATGCATAATTTTTACGACCACCCTTCTAATCTATCTGTCGGAGGCGAATTCGTTAAATCACAAGAAGGATTTACACAAGGTGACGTCCTAGCCATGCCCGCATTTGCGATCGCCACACTGCCAATAATACATCACATTTCCACAAAGTTCCCTCAAGTTCGGCAACTTTGGTACGCCGATGACGGCAACTTGATTGGTTCTCCTATCCAAATCAGAGCTGCATACGATCTACTGTGTAAAATTGGCCCAGCGTTTGGATTTCACGTAAATCCCCAGAAATGTTCAATATTTACGCCAACAATGGAAGAAGCTAACACATGCCAACAATTTAACGGAACAAATGTAGAAGTCCGAACGGACGGAATTGTGATACTAGGCGCACCCATTGGAGTAGACAAATACGTATACGAGGTCGTAGAATCAAAAGTAGACAAGTTTTGCAACTTGGTCGAACGATTAGCCGATGTGGGAATTTTAGATCTGCAGATAGCATATGCCTGTTTCACTAAAGCGTTACAGCACAAGTGGTTTCACACGCAAAGAACAACTCAATGCTCATCAGATTGGTTTGCCCCGTTGCGGGAATCCATCAGATCCTCCTCGGACAACATATTCGGCCTCGATGATTCGGATGGATCGCTATGGCCTCTCATCTCTTTACCCCTACATTGTGGTGGCCTCGGCATCATCGATCCATATATGAGTGCTGGCGTTGAATGTGAAAATTCTGGACATCTATGTGAACCTTATTTAAATGGATTACAAGGAATGGAACTTAAACTAGAGCAAGATTTCCGAGCCAACGAAGTTCACAGGCGGAAGAAAACACAATACAAGGCCTCTTTGCTAGCCCAACTTCCTACATATGATATCATAAAGAGACGGATTATTCAACACACAATGATAAAAGGCGCATCTTCCTGGCTTTCTGCGTTCCCCACAAGAGAGTCACAAACTCGAATAGACAATACAACATTTCGTGATGCTGTTGCCGCACGGTACAACACTCTAACCAAAGATGCCCCCTCCCTTTGCCCATGTGGTTCGTCGACCTCACTGGCACATTGCCTTTCCTGCCCCAATGGCGGTCATCCGTCGATAAGACACGACGCAACCCGCGATATTCTCGCAAAATCGCTCACCCAAATATGTGACGGCGTTGAAATCGAACCGCTACTCAGATCAGTGGATCCAAGCATTCACTTTGAGAGAAGATCAACGACGACTGATCGTGAAGCACGACTGGATATATCTTGCCGTGGTTTCTATGGTGGACGCTCGGAGCGAGCTTTCTTCGACATTTGCGTTTTTAACGTGTTCGCTCCGTCAAATCTTACCAGGGAAACCACACCAAGCTTCGAGTATCACGAACAACGGAAATGCTCGAAATACCAAGAACGGGTGGATATTATAGAACGCGCAAATTTCGCCCCTATTGTATATTCAAGTTTAGGAGGTGAGAGCAAATCGGCATCTACAATGATAAAAAGATTATCCAGAAAACTGGCCGTCAAGAAGGAATCTATCTACGCACAAGAATTGACTCGGATACGGGAGAAGATAAGCCTGCAACATGCAAGATGCATTTCAATGTGCATTCGCGGTCCCAGATCAGCAAGAAACCGACCTGCGAACTATCACACTGTAGAGTGGTGATATAATTGTAATATAATTGTATTGATGATATTATTATTGTAGAGATAATGTCGTTGGAAATAAATAAACATTTTGTTGTTAAAAAAAAAAAAAAAAAATTATGGCATCAAATTGGTTAACAACAAGACCGATTAGTTTAAAGGGTTGGCACTTATCTAATGATGAATTCCACGATGCTTTAGCAGCTCGGTATAACTGGACTCCAGACAACCTTCCCATGAAGTTGCGTTGAGGAAACTTACGACAACACATGCGTTATCGTAGAAGAGGCGCTATTCCGATCATACGACATAACGAGATTCGTGACATTTTGACTGCAAAACTCACGCAGGTGTGCAAAAGTGTTGGAGTAGAACCACAGTTGAACCCCGTTCCTACAAATCATATATTTACATCAGCAGTGACAACACGTGATGGTGCAGCGCGTGCAGATATAGTATGCAGTGGCTTGTTCGGAGAAAGGATGGAGCGGACGTTTGTTGACGTCAGTTTATTTAATAATCATGCTTCATCCTCTCAATCGAAATCAATAGAGTCGGTATTTCATTACCATGAGAAGAGAAAACGTTCAAAATACGAGGAAAGAATAATTGACATTGAGCGTAGTATTTTCTGTCCCTTTATAATGGCGACCAATGGTGCAATTGGACCATCTGCTTCTGGTTTGCTACGAACACTAGCACACAAACTATCTGTCAATAGTGGCGAATCCTACGCTGATGTGATTTCTGAGTTGCGAAATAATTTGAGCATTTGTACAGCAAAAATGGTTTCACGTTGCTTTCGTTCACCAAGAGTGAAAATTTTTGTTCCACGTGAACTATGGTGATACAAAATCAAGAAAATATAATAAACATTGTTGAATAGTAATATTTTTTATTTTTTATTTGTGACTCAATTGCGCTGGCTTTGTAAATAAATTATCTTTATCTAAAAAAAAATAAAAAAAAAAAAAAAAAAAAAA
>WNNJ02001588.1:0-165202 GCA_012934845.2 Pomphorhynchus laevis | reverse complement strand
TTAAAATTAACAAAATAGTATTTTAACTATTCTAATAATTTAAATAATAATAATTTAAATTTAATAATTTATAATATATAAATATTTATATAATATAAATATATTATATAAATAACTAATCAGTTGAAAATAATTTTAAAAGCACAAATCAGAAAGTATTAATATTATTCTAATAATTTAAATAATTAATTAAATTAATAAAAACATGTATAGAAATAAAGGAAAATGCTTGCATTTAAATTGGTTGTGCTAATTAGCGGATGCAAAATTTACATTTCGTTTTTGAATTCATATGTTAGCAGAAAATTATCTTAAGATTATCATTTAAGACGTAAATATTTTTAATATCTTTTTAGAATTCCCAAATATAAACGTTTTTTTTATGTTGTACTTATTCAAACACTTTGCAGATATGACTAATTAATTCTGTTTAAATTTTTAAAAGTAAGTTAAAAACATTTAAATATAAATTTATTTATTGTAAATATTTTTTTAAATCTCATTTTTATTTTTATCTAAATATTATATTAAAAAAAAACAGTTTTTTCCTAACATAACACGCTAAACGTATTCAAACACTTTGCAGATATGACGAATTAAGTATAAATTTTTAAAATTGAAAGTTTAAAAATTTAATTAAAATTTTAATAAAAAAAAATTATTTAAATTTTTTTATAAATTATTTCTATCTAAATATATTATTTTCAAATAAATAATAAACTTTCAAAGAGTTATATTATTACATCGCGATTATTTAATTTAGCAAAATCTTCAAAAATAATTTCCAGAAGAACTTATCGCTGCAGATATCTAATAATGTCAAAGAATTGTGAGTGAAATTTAACCCTATTTTATTTAGTTGTAACGGCTATTTAAATTAATTTTGGTTTTTGGTACTAACTTGGATTAATCATTAATGGTAGTTTAGTATTATTTTTCAAACACTTGTGGATAAGTCAATCAAAATCTGGTAACATAACTTATAAACTAAATGTTTATAAGTTAAGATCATAAAAATTAATTAATTTAATTAATTAACTTAATTAATAAGTTAACTTGTTTAATTAATAAAGTTAATTTAGGAAGCAAACTATAGATGACTAGTTTACTAATAGCAATTAATTGCAAAAAGATATACGTTTTCAAATTGAAGATAAAACCTCCCCTTCACACGCTTATTTAATTTGAAATCAGAAATGATTAAATCAGAAATAATTAAATATGAAAAAAGAAATGAATATCATTTCAATGAAAATTGAAAATGTAATGGTAAATACAGCAGACGAGTCGAGTTGCCCAATTTTAAGATATTACGTAAAATTCAACGTTCAGTGTCATCAAAAATTTCAATTGTAACAATGACTGCACAGGTATATCAACTTAAAATTAAGAAGCAAACTATCAATGACTAGTTTGATAATAGAACTACTTTGATGATATTATTCGTATTATGTCCTTCCAGGGCATGAATTAGACGGATAAAAACATTTAGTTTTCTGGATTTTACTATTTCGGTTTAGGCGACTTAATTTAGCCTCAAGCGCTTTAGCAGTAGCATTCGTCGATAACTGAATTTTTTGATCAGCAAAAGAGGTAGTCAGACTTTGACAAATGCCGGAGTAGTTTTTATGCTCCAATTAGAATTGTCCAATTTTAAGTAAAATTCAACGTTCAGTTTCATCAAAAATTTCAATTGTAACAATGACTGTACAATTATATTAACTTAAAATAATGAAGCAAACTATAGATGACTTGTTTGATAATGAAATTAATTGCAAATACAGGTAGTTTTTAATTGCAAACATAGGTAGGTTTTTAAATTGAAAATTAATCTTTATCCTACCAACGCTGATTTAATTTAAAATCAGAAATTATTCCAATAAAAGCAGTCGAGTGATCGTCAGCCAACATTAAAAGGATCTAAACGTGAAACGTAAGTATTGGATCAGTACAGCTGTCAACCAATACTGAAATGTAGCGAACTATTGTTGGCTTATAGATAGGATTAAAGTAGCCCGCCGAATATAACAGTCATCAAAAAAGATAAAAAAGCGAAATGCATCAAATATTTAAAACTTGAAGGTCGTTTTAGAAGTTATGAAATGCCACAATAAATGAAAATTATTAATGAAATGTCAAGGTAGTAGACCTACAGTTTAGTGGGATATATATAGTGCGAAAATCGCTTGAAACTGTGGTCCAGGAGCCTAAACTGGCTACTATTGATTTAAAAACCATATGAGCTGCTATATATAATAATTTAACAATGACGATGTTAATAAGATTAAAATGATTACACTGAAATATTTATTTTGTAATGGCCTTTAGTTACTGGTAATGACCTTTAATATTGACTATATATACGTATATATATATAAATATATATACGTGTATATTTACATATATATACATATATATGCATGTATATATATGTATATATATCACGAGTATATTCTTAAGCAAACGTATAAAGCTCTTTAACCAGACAATTATGATTTATTGTGGTTTAATCTATAACTTTAAATCCTTTCATTCCACGAAATTTGAAAATACAGCAAGTAAAAAAATTGCAATCGGATTTGCACGCTTGGTCTAACAAATAGAAGAAATGTCCACAAGAAATCTGCGTTGGTATTGTAGCTACAATGTGATTGTGTTAATATCTTGCACTGTGAAATTAGTTCAATTCATTAGTTCAATGTGCATTCGGGCAAGTGGTTCAACATATAATTTTCATTTGAAATCATATTAATTTTACCCAATCCAAGAATACGTGTGCACAAAAAAGCACTTTAAATCAATCAATTTTAAATCTGATTTAAATCAAAGTGCTAATATCAAATTATTTAAATCAAAGTGCTTTTCAACTTTTCAGTTTAATGTCTCGAGTAGAGCACCACGTGCATATTTATGTGCTTGCTTTTTTCAGATTCCTGAAAAAGCCTTGTTATCAGCGAGGTGTTCTGAAATATCCAAGGAAAATACTTTAATTTTTATTTGCTGCTAATGGCCTTTAGTATTGACAATATTTATGCCATTCAGTTCGGTAGTATAAATTTGTCATATATTGTAATGTTAAAATATCAATTTTATTATTCTACAAAGAATCTTTTCTAGCCACTGTTTATTAGTTATTAGTAATGGCCTTTAGTTACTGGTAATGGCCTTTAGTTACTGGTAATGGCCTTTAGTTACTGGTAATGACCTTTAATATTGACAATATATTTGAGATTCAGTTCGGTAGTTTAAATTAGTCATGTATTGTAATATATAATATTTTTTCTCTGAAATTGAACAAATAAATATTGTTTAATATCTTAACGTATTTATCTTTATTTAATTAAAATGATTTGTTTCAAATTTACTCAATATACTAAACTGTTAGTAGTGAACTTTAAGATCAGGTTTAATATTCTTGAGTTATAATCTTTTTGTAAATGTTTACATCTAAATTTCAAGACGTTTAAATATCTAAAATTATATTTATTAAGTAAATTAACCGAAATATGTTTTCTGCTTAGCGTCGTCAAGAATTCGACCTTTAATTCCGATCTTAATATTTCCGGTAATCTTTCAAATCTGTAAGTATTTATCTAATGTCAATTACTTTGCTATCAATAAATAATTCGAGGCGAAATTAATAATTTTATTTAATGACATAAATATTATTTTCATTAGTATAATTAGTAACAATTAATTATAACTTAATATTTGGCCAAATATGTATTAATATAGCATTATTTGGCATTAAGTTTACAAAATAAATATTTCAGTTTAATAATTTTAATCTTATTAACACCGTCCTTGTTAAATTACCTATAAATAATAAAATTAAATAATAATATAAAATAATATATTTAAATAATATAACATAAATAATATAATTAATAATATCGTCACCTACCCGAACTGGCAAATTGTCATTAAATAATCAGCTCATAGAATTTGTAAACTGAAAATTAAAATCTTGGCGTTCATCTAATCTCTGCTTGATCATTTCGTTTGCACCTGGAAAAATTTTTGTAAGATCCACTCATTTCGCTTTTATGAAATTTTCTATTTGTTTTTACAAGATGCAGTCCATTTCTTTAAAGTGATGCTATAATCCATGATTACTTATGCGCTTCCCGTCATCTAATTTGATTTTCGATTTACAATTTCAAACAACTTGACTCAAAAAGGTACTGGTCTTGCCACCAAAAATTCACACTACTCCACTTTCCGTTCTAACGTTGACCCGACCTATATCAATAAACTAACAACAACGTATTTGTTTATCAAAATTATCGGCCTTAAAACATCATTTCCAGGAGTTCTCAGAAAAGATCAATGTCGTCAATTCCGACATAACCACAGCAAATAACCACAACCTTTTTGGCAACAACTTCAAGCCACTTAAGGACCTATCATCGTTCGCGCCTACATTTACGGTTATCACGACAAGCTGTGCACTATCCATATTCCATGTCATGAACGTTCAATATGTTATCGCTGCAAATTTTGTAATCTACAATGTCCATCTATCTCTCATGTATTCTCTTTTCAATTCTTTCAACTATTACTCTTCGTAAAATCGATTCAATACTTATAGATTCAACAATAATCAATCAACATTTGCACGCAGCCTGATGCTATAAAAGCAGTGACTTCAAGTCAAAGTCAACGATCCTACAAGAAAAATCTCACCCCCGTTCGTGATTAATATTTTAAATATTTTGCTTTCAAGTTATGTAATTCCTGTAACTTTTGCTATCAGCCCCAAGCCGAGAGGCTGCAATGGGCATTAATAAATAACTTCTCAGGTTATTATTAAATGCCTATATATATTCAATTACGCTTTTATTCGTCAAATAAAACGTAATATAATATATAATAATTAATAATTAAATTAATTAAATTATAATAATTTCATATAATAATTAATAATTTTATTTAATGACATAAAATGATAAATCGGCATTCATCAATTGCTAGCAGCCATAGTTTCATTTCTACTTGTTAAATTAAATTTACTTTTTCAAAATAATAATGTTTAAAATTTATATAATTTGTTCTTGCCCTGATATTATGTTTTACAACCTTTAATTTTATCTAATGAAGCATGATTAAAAGTTGGATTACTTCATTAAATTAATTATTTAATTACTTTATTACTTCTTTCTTTAGTAAATTCCAAGATAGTAAATTTGGATCAAATTCACTTTTGACAATATCAGAGCCAATGGATAAATTGTAAGTTTTCATTGTGTTAATATTATGATATTCCATGGTTATGTCGTAACTGACATTATGAAGTATTTCATTATGGTTAAATTTGTAAATTGGATGAATTGTGATTTTTTAATGGAAAAATAAATGGAAAAAATCAATCAATGGAAAATAGTTGATCACATTTCATTACAATCATTTCTATTTTACTTTAAAAATTTTAAATTAAATAAAAATTACAAAATTTAAAATTTTTAAAGTAATAAAATTAATATCTTTCGCGTAATATCTTTTTACAGCTTTATACTTAGAGAGATTGATTGCGATTTATCCTTCATTTTTAGGAGATGATCTATTACAATACATTGTTTTTTTGCGTTACAGTCAAATTATTTTAGTCAAAAAATCAGAAAGAATTAAATATCATTATATCACTATACAGAAGAATTTATACATCATCTATAAAACAGAAAGAATTTATAAAACAGGCCGAATGTGAAAACAGAAAAACGTTTATACAACAGAAAGATTATACGAATTAGAACTATTTAAAATATAAAGGATGTCAATGTCAGAAATAAATATAAAATATTCTAAATAAACACACTCGTTTTTTACTTAAAAACCGAGTGTGTGTTTTAAATGTGTTTTAGTTCACTAAAACACAAGATGCAAATTGTATATTTTCCATTTAATAAATTATTAATAAATTGACATATTAATAAATTGTTACGGTAAATATATTATTATAATGTTACATACTGTATATAATTTATATATTATTCAATCAGTCTTATTCGAAGCTATTGATTCAAAATAATTACTTGCTTAAATTTTCAATGCATCTGTAAATTATTGAAATTTTAAATTTAGGATTTTCCATAGTATGGTGAAGATACCGGTAATGAATATAAAAACGCAACTTAGGGAATTGTAAGTAGTAGGATTTCTACTTCTTTACATTGTTCTTAAAATTTAAATAAAAATAGGAAGTAAACTCTAAAAATATTTCGTATTTTAATTGCAAGCATTCATTATGTTACGGTAATTCCATATTACTTTAAATAATGTCCTTGTAAGATATCAATCGCGTGCTTTCAGTATAAAAATTATTATTTTTTTATTCTTCATCATATTGGCATTTAATTTTTATGTGAAAATATCACTCTTTATTGTCGTGATGTTGTTTACATAACTTGTTCATGTTATATATTTCTAGTCTATGTAACATATTAGAATCGAGCATTACATTTAAGAAACGACTGTTATATTTTAAAATGCACAATTCCTTTTATTTATATCGATAATAATTTGTAAGTCCATTAGAAATTATTTCATTTTTAAGATTTTTATGTAATTGCTTATCTCTATGGAAGTTCTCATAAATATACCCTGATCGATATGTTATTTTTTACATCTTATGAATTTCTAGTATTCGATGCATTGTGGCTAAAGCTTAATCTACATTGAAATGTAACTCTAAGTCAACCTTTATTCTAGCATTGGTGTACCGCTTATTTTTTTCTGAGCTATCGAATAGCAATTTCGAAAAGATAATATAATTTGTATACAATCTCTTGCATATATGTCGAAATCGAGTTAAATTCACGTTATCAACTAATTTATCAATACATTACATTATTCTAATTTTAAAACTTTTAATGTGCATATTCATATCTTTTATAAATTTGTATAATTAATTGATTATAGATGATTAATTTTTTTGAAATTATATTTTAATTATTTCTTGCTTTAAATTATTTTATGACTCTCTGTATTCTGTAATCGATTCGTTTTTCGCAATCAAACGTTTCTTTATTCACAATTTTTCAAATACTAAAGCATTACTCGGTGCTTAAGAACTCTTAAGTTAACTAAGTTATTTTACTAACTAATTTGTCTATACTTTTGTATTTTCCTTTTAATTTTTTTAATTTAAAGAATTAAATTTAAATTATTCAATTTAATTAAAACTAATTTTATAAACTAAAATAAATATTGACTAAGTCTATTAAGTAATTTTATTGCAATTAAAATCAGGTTTACGTTGTATCATTTGTCGACCTTTTGTAAAATCACAAATTGAAACGCTTAATCTTTGATCTTCGAATTGAATAAAATTTAATAATACCTTCAATAATAATGCACTCAACGTATTAATATGACTTTTGTATTTTAGACACTTGGTGAACATATTCTACTTAAATTTTAATTCAATTATGCATCCCAATTTCGAGAATATTTATGTCGATTTCCAAAGGTTTGATCTGTAATTTTTGTTAAACATATAGTGATCTGTGCATTTAGGACTGTGATTCCATACGCTCAAAGCTACCAGCTATCCGTCAAGAATGAACCTATACTGTAATATTTAAAACAACATTTTGTTACCTTCGAAACTATTTTTAACTTAAATATAGGATTCTTAACAATATCGAAATGCAACAAACTGAAAATATCAGCAGTTCTGACAATGAAATAAAACAAATGTATGTATCGATCAACAAAGACGTGCTAATATTAAATGTATTAAATACTAACAAAAATGATTTCGATATATAGTATTTTTGCTAATTAGCATCTTTTGCCTATGATTTTAAATCGTAATAAGTATTATTTCATAATCGAGCATTATGCAATTTCTTATATGTATGTAAAAAGGATTATGTATGAGGATTATACAAATATATAAAAATATATACAAAAATATATGAAAATATATGAAAAATATATGTAAAAAATATACAAAAATATATGTTAAAAGGATTTTGTAAAAAGATTATATGTATGTATATACAGACATATATTGTATGTATAATATGCAAAATATTATATATTTTGTATATTTTATACAAAATATATTTTGTATATACAAAATATATTGTATATTTTCCTATTGTATATTTTCTATTATATATTTTCTAATATTTATATTTTATACTCTTTCAATAATGTTGTACGTTCGTCTGTGACTTATTTGCATCTGACTTAAAACGATTACAAACAAATTAGAACCATTTTAATTTAAACTAAATCAGCTCTGATTATTCATCAAATGCCTCACATGAAGTGTGCTAATATCTACAAAATCTAAAAATGTTGTTGTTTTCGTCTGTACTTGGGCATTTGGGCATTTAACTCTAAACTCCTGCTGTCATATAATGCAAGGAAAAATTTTGGTCAGCGATATTAATCTGTGGATGGACGTAATCTGGTTATCGCTTCTCAAATCGCTCCCATTCCTTGAGCATCCATGATATTATGCATATTTGCAAAATACTTATTTCGTCTCGATTTTATGATTTATTATGGTTTTAACCCGTTGAGGAACGTGTTTAATAATTATTGAAGCTGGATCATAGAAAAGAAGAAAATTTCATTTGACATTTCGCTAATTTCTGTTAGCATCTTCTGCTAATAGAAGTTAGCGAAATATAAAAAAATATCATTTTTGTGGATCCAGTTCCAATAATTATTGTGGTTTATGTAAATTCTCATCTTTCTTATTAGCAATCTGCTTTTATTGCAACAATTTACCTTTTATGAAAAGCAATTACTAAAGTAAACTTTAATTAAAGTAATAAAAACACGTTTTAAAAAATATATTAAAATGATCAAAAATTCAGTGTTAATTTCACAAAATTATTTTATTCCGTATGAACAATATAGCTATTATGCCTATTTTTTATAAAATGGAAAAACGTATTTATTTAACTTATTTAATTTTATTTTAATATTTCAGTATTAAATATATAAATCTTATTATTTAAGTATTAATTCAACAAAAGATTTTTAGAATAGAAAATGAATGAATTTTCAGAATATCAATACAATTTAAGTACGCTTTATACAAATCTAGATTTAGTAGATATTAAAGAAACGCTAAAAAATTAATTAATCTTATATTCGGAAAAATATATACATATATATGTTATAATAATTATAACGCCTATCTAACAAAAATTAAACCATCAAGTAAATATAAATATATGGATAAAATTGAATTAATAGAATCCTTAAATATTTTGATAAATCAAAATTATTTAAAGGTAAGGACATCTATATTTAGACAAGTAAAAGGTGTTCCAATGTATGGTAATAGTAGCCCAATTATAGCTGACTGGTTTTGAAGCTTTATAGGATATGAATTTGTTCATAAGTGTGTAAAAACTAAATCTAAACTATATAAATATTTGAAATATATGTTTCGATACGTAAATGATATATGTGTATTTAATTCTAGAAATTTTTATTCAATAAGCGAACAAATTTATCCAGGTAGCCTCATTCTTAATAAAACCAATATTAATGATAAAGAAAGTGTATATCTAGATATGAGCATTAAATTTACATCAACTAAAACTACTTTTAATTAATATCGTAAGGATGACATATTTAAATTTACAATAAACATATTTTTTGCATGAGCATTCATGCATATTATATAATATAAAATATAATACATTAAATAATAAAATTTTAAGAATTGCAACAATTTGTAACGATATTGGTTTTCTTCAAAATCCTTAAAATAATTTAATAGATGCATATTTTAAACTATGTTACTAGAAAAACACGATCAAACAGAAAATAATAAAATATATAAATCAACACAATAATATTAAAAATAAATTTAAAATCGTCATCGGAAAATGTTTATATTTTTTATAGATTTAAAATCTTAAGTGAAACATTTTTATGGATAATAAATAATATACTTTGTATTAGAATAAGATACTAGATAATCAAATATTATCAGAGGAAATACGTCCTTAGCACGTATTTGGCCTTGATGTTTTGTTGGATCTTGGAATAGGGGCAGAAACCTGATAACATAATATACTTTGTATTAGAATAGGATACACGAGATAACATTATTTTGCAAAAAAAATTTGATGTATATGGCTTCGCTTTTATGCTAGGTCGAGGAATAACTTATTTTAGAAGATCTTTTATGATATATATATATATATATATATATATATATATATATATATATATATATATATATATATAATTATTTGAACAATTTAATTATTAAGCAACAGAGATAATAAATGATTTTAAAAGAAAAACTAGTTTCGGCTGGTGCCTTCTTCAGTTACTAGAGCTTACTAAGTAAGCTCTAGTAACTGAAGAAGGCACCAGCCGAAACTAGTTTTTCTTTTAAAATCATTTATTATCTCTGTTGCTTAATAATTAAATTGTTCAAATAATTATAAAATTGAATCCGAATGGAAAAAGGATCACAACAGGCGGTTCAAACAACAAATCACCCTATATATATATATATATATATATATATATATATATATATATATATATATATATATATATATATATATATATATATATATATTAAATATATATCTTTTATCTTATTAAAATATTTATTTTCTAAAAGTTGTTGATGTCCAGAACTGTCTATTATGTGTTTGTTATGCTTAGTATGATTGGGATGAATAACGATAAAGTATTAAATTTTTCTGGATATAGCGCATTGGAAACTCTGTAAGTTAAACTCATTTGAATGATTTTTATTTATTTGCGAATAAAGGTTTTTACATTACAAAGACTCACGTATCTTAATTCCGCAGACTTTAAAGAAATTATATGTGTGAGTATATGTTTGTGATTTTAGAGTTTTGCATTTTAATTTTAATATTAATGTGTGTATTCTATTTTTGTATTAATCATTAATTTGAATCTCACCGCAGCGACTACTTATCTTTATTAATTAAAGATAAAATATTATAAATTGGATAATAAAGGATATAAAAAATTGTTATTCAAAATAGTGACCTTTACACAAAACCAAATATTTTTATAACTTAAAAATCATTAAATTGATTTAAAGAATCGAAATTTAAAAATTAATTCTTAATTAATTTAGAATTATAATGACTATCCGTCGTAAAGTATATTCGATAAAGCGTAAAACTATCGTAAATCTAAATCTTTTGTAATATTCTTTTTACTTAAATAGTAAAATGTATCTACTTATAAACAAACTTTCAATAAAACGCGACAGGCATTATACGCTTGTGCATGTGAAATAAGCACAAGCGACTATAATCTTCATTTGCGATTTTTTATTAACTGAATAGCAAATAGTAATTTATGTATTGGATATGTTCTTGATCAAATAAAATTGTTTAATTTTTTACATTTAGTTCACGTATATTTGTCCCTGTAAACCGGACATGTTACGAGATATGTCATGTCTCCTGTTGACCACTTATCCTTAGTCTTATGCATCGTTTGTTATTTATTATTCAATTCATAAAATTTGACTTTTATTTTAGATTTTAAATTTAAATTTTAACTTGATGTAAATATAAATTGTATAAAATCTTATATTATTTACAATTTATCTTTATTTTTGATTTATATATTTTGCAAAATAAGTAGACTCAGTTATTTGATCTGATTCATCAGATGAAATATGTCATAAGCATGTATTTGGCTTCGCTGCTATGCTGGGTCGAGGAATAGCGGCCGAAACTTGATAACATAACAATTCCCCCTGATAACTTCTTATCCTTATTCTGATACATCGTCTATTATTTATTAGTCAATTTATAAAAATTGACTTAGTGTAAATATTCGCATAACGGTATGAACCATAATAGTGTGAACATTCACATAAATGACGTCGAATAATGATTAGAGGTCGAAACCTAATATTTTAGCACTTCATTCTGCTGACCTCCAATCTTCATTCTTATACATCGTCTTTATTTATTACAGTTCATAAAAAATTGACTTTTATTTTAAATTTCAATTTTTAATTTTAACTTGATAGTAATAAAAATTGTATAAAATCTAATATAATTATTTATTATTTATCTTTATTATCTTTATTTGGTTGGCTATGTTGAAGGGTTTTGGTCAAATGAATGAATCAGACAGAAGAATTGCCGATTCCTTATATATTATCAGTAAATCCATATTATACACGTATCCAGTCAACAGTTAAACCAAATCAATCCGAGTAACTTAAAATTGGTTGTGCATTGGCTAGGCAAATGCAAATATCCGGGGGTTTATGTCTTGATTGTAAAAAATCAAGAATAAATATATAAATTGTATAAAATCTTATATAATCATTTATTATTTATCTTTATTTATTATTTATCTCTATTACGTATATATATTTTGATTACTGGTTATTAATGATTCTTTAAAATTTTAATGATTAATTGTGATTTTTTAATAATCAGTAATTTAGATATTCAATATGTTCAATAATTTTTCACATTTAGTTCACGTACATCTCTCCCTGTAAACCTTAATGTATCCTCGATGGAAGCGGAGATGTACGCTTTAATATAAATTAATCTATTCTTTGCATTCTCATTTATTTAGTGAAATTGAAAATACACGTTATTATGGTTTTAATAGGAAGTATAAAGTGATCAGTAAAATCAATTGCCGTAATAAATCGAGCATCCACAAGAACGTAAACTTGTCTTGTTTAAGCACCTTACCTACTAACTTGGAAGGTAAATAAATGTTTTCGTGTTATCTTTTACAATATTCATTTACGGCAATGTGCTTATTTGAATAGAATTGCTCAAAGTTATCACAGAGCAAAGTGCTCAAAGTTATCACAGAGCAAAGTGTGCTCAATATAGTTTAAAAAGAATTTATGGATATTCAAAAAGTTTATACCTTTATTGCATTGCATCAATTTTAATACAAAAGAATTTCTAATTAAAAAATTACAAATTAATTTTAAATTAATTTTCGATACATTTATTTATTCATAAATTAACATAGTTTGACTGATAAGATTCGTAACCTTATGTCACTACTTGCGACCTTCGGCTTAGATAACTGTCGTAGTACATTCAAATTAAAATTCACAAAGAATTTTTAGTAGCTTTTCGTTTTACTGACAAAAGCTTAGTAGACATCTTTTTTCGTCTTTTGAAAGTACTCTTATTAAAAGTGTTGTAACAAGAACAGGAACAACTCTTTGGTTTAATATTTTGAATTGTGAACAATTCTGCCAATTAACGTTTTACATAATAAAGGAAATTTTATTCTTAAATTAAATGGTTTTGAATCATTTGGCCTAACATATGTAAAAGTAAATAAATCGGCATTACTTAAGTTTTTTTATTTGAAAACGTACTCAATGCAGTGTATATTGCGAATTGCGATAGTTGCATCGATAATAATTTTAGCTGATCGAAATTCTTTAGAAATTGTTGTTCAAAAATGTAACCGTTTTATGTGTTTACTTATTCACGCTCTCATTTTTGGAGTAAGAACAACACGTTCACGAGACATTTGTGGTCATTGCAATGGCGTCGATTGGTGATAATTTATCGAAATCACATTCACTGACTGACTTTAAGATTTCGATTTTCAAAAGTGCCTGCAATGAACTGTCCAAACGTTCGATTTTTTTCGAAACCAGAGTACATTGTCCGTGTCTAGAATTGACTTTGAATTGTCTAAAATCGAAAAATAGATTGTAAAAGTTTTGTAGCGATTAATATAGTAGTTAGCGTTTGTATATATTTTTACTCGTTTAAGCACCGTATTTGCTGCTCTTATTCGCTAATTGTGAAAACAAAAAGTGCATAAGTTGGCTGAATAATACTTTTTTTAACCATTTAGAAAATACTTTAGACAAGACCATGACATTAGTTTAATTGATGATTCAAATGTGTTTATAACATTTATTTTTCTTTTATTTATGTATTTTTTTACATTCAGAGCTCAATTCACAAAACCAAACAATATCAATTGACTAGAATTGACTTCAATTAACAACTATTTGATGAAATAAATTATCTGTTTTCACCTTTTATTTACCAATTTAACAAATTTTATTAATGCTCACTAAATTTTAAATTATTTTAAATTTAAATTTCAAATGTTGACATAAATTTCGATATTTTTATTAATTATTACAAAACGCTAATATTAAAGTTATATATCTAGATTTATATACGAAATTATAAATAAATAATAACTTGTCTGCAGAATAAATCAGATAACTAGCAAAGTTGAATGAACTAGCAAAGTTCATTGAACAATCATATAACTAGCAAAGTTTTGCACTGGTTATATGATATAACTAGCATATAACCAGTGCAAAATTAGGTGTGAAAACACAATTCTTTCTGGTGAAATCAATCTATTTCTCATTTTGCAGTAAGACTCTTTATTTGATCTGTAATCGTATGAGTAATAAAGTTTAAAATTTGTTTCATTTGCATCTTACAATTTATGCGGGTAGTTTTTCAGTCAGGATTGTTGATATGGGTTTTAACATGAATAATTATAAATAAATTATAGTTTGACCAGATTTGATTTTCTGAACAAAGAAATCAGATAACTGTGTCTACGTGTTTTATACTAAATATAAAATATAATAAATAATACAATAAATAATTATATATTATTTATATGAAGTTAAAATAAAAATTGAAATTTAAAATAAAAGTCAATTTTTATGAATTGATTAAACTTTATGAAAAGTTGGAGGAAAAATTGTCGTATCAAGAATGCATAGTTTCAGTATTTCTGACAGAGCTTGTATTACCGGGAAAACAAAGTTCACAGGTCAATAATAACTTGCCAAAAGAACAAATCAGATAACTGATCTTACGTATTTTATAAAAATAAATAATAAATAATTATATAAGATTTTATACAATTTATATTTATATAAAGTTAAAATTTTAAATTGAAATTTAAAATAAAAGTCAATAGTTATGAATTGACTAATAAATTACAGACGATGCATCAAAATATGAATTAGAGTTCATCAAGAGGAACTGCTATGATATCAGGTTTCGGGTTTATTTCTCGATCCAGCATTGCAGCGAAGCCAAACACTTGCTAATGACGTATGTATTCGTCTCGGATTCAGGTGTCAAAATCAATCCGAATTGAGGAAAAGGTTCTTCCTGATGTGGAGGATTTAAAGTATCTTGGGGTATTGTTCTCGAGGGACGGCAGGAACATCAGGGAGATCGATTTTTATTGGCACAAATAATTATTTTCATAGAATTGATTTCTAGTACAAAATAGTCAGATCAGATAACTGAGTTTACGTATTTTATAGGATATATAAATCAAAAATAGATAATAAATAATTATATAAGATTTTATACAATTTATATTTATATCAAGTTAAAATTTAAATTTAAAATCTAAAATAAAAGTCAATTTTTATGAATTGAATAATAAATAACAAACGATGCATAAGACTAAGGATTATAGGTCATTAAGAGGAAGTGCTATGATATCAGGTTTCGGGTTTATTCCTCGACCCAGCATTACAGCGAAGCCAAACACTTGCTAATGACGTATTTCCTTTGATGAAATTTGATTATCTATTATAAGTTACTCTAAGCAAAGCATTTTGTTTACTAACCAAGAAGTAAAATTAACCGATGATCAAAATGTTTATGCTATTGAAAAATGACAAAAAAATAGATTAAACAATCATTAAAAATCAGTTATTTCAATATATCCTGCAAAATTCAGCATCCATTTGCATATTATGGAAGAAAGACTAAATACGGTGGATCCGAAATTCGGTAAAACAATAGCAATGACACAGGACACATCGCAACAAAGTAGGCTGCACGATCTTCAAATCATAACACGATCGATAAATAACTACCATTAGAATTTACAGCGAACTCGCATCGAACAAGTGTTGAATGATTTGATATACAACCAGAAGATCCTGACAGTCAAAAAAGTTAAAACTTTAAAAACTTAAAGCCTTTAAAAATCTTAAACGAGTAAAATGCTAAGATTAAAGCACATTTAAAGAAAAATTGTAGGGTAATCCAAATTAATACGCATAAAACACTATTTTAGTAGATTTTAGTTAATTTATATTATAAATTGATTGTTCACTCATATTGGATTATTTGTTAGTGGAGAGAGTGAAGAAAATATTTATTTAATCTCGAATTTTCAGTAGCCTACTGCTATCATCATCAGGAGAAAATGCTACAAAAAATATGTAAAAATATTAAAAAATTGTAAAAAAATTTTTGTAACATCAGGAGTAAATGTTACTTCTGATGATGATAGCAGTAGGCTATTTCAAATTCGAGATTAAATAAATATTTTCTTCACACTCTCCACTAATAAATAATCATATTTATATAATTGTATTTTTTAATTTGTCGACGTAGAATTTGCTTTAAACACCTGATGAAATCTATAATTTTATTACTTAAAGCCTTTAAGAACTAATATGAGTAAAGTACTAAAATTAAAACACATTTAAAGAAAAATTGTAGGGTAAACACTATTTTAGTAAAACTATATCCATCTTGATCTGTATTTAAATTTTTAAATATTTTTAAACTATCAGGTACAGTTAAAAGACAAGAAAAATCATTGTGATATTTAACTAGTAACTACTAGCATCTTCAAAAAATTAACATGCTACTATATATTAATTACCATATGCTAATTTTCTGAAGATGCTAGCAGTTACTAGCGACATATCAAAATGATTTTTCTTGTCGTTCAACTATACCTGATAGTGTCTGGATATTTAAAAATTTAAATATTGATCAGTATGTGTTTATTTCTTGTAATTATTTATAGGTAGGATTAAAATAGCGTGTAGGATAACATTCTCATAACATTCTCAATCTATCTAGACGCGACAGCGAGTAGCCTTGCTACATGCTCTTATAATTAGATTTAATGAACTACTTTCGTCTTACATTTTGCAAATTTAATTGAAATCATTTATAATAACAAATTTAAATCATCGTTGGAAGTGACGGCTCTGCCTTCATATTTAACTTGATATACCTGTGAAGTCATTGTTATCATTGAAATTTGATGAGAATGTTATTATACACGCTATTTTAATCCTATCTATAAATAATTACAATGAATATACCAATCCTCATCAATATTTAAATTTTTTAATTTTCAGGAACTATCAGGTATAGTTAAACGACAAGAAAAATCATTTTGATATTTAACTAGTAACTACAAGCATCTTCAGAAAATTAACATGCTACCATATGTTAGTTACTATATTTTAATTATCTAAAGATGCTAGTAGTTACTAGCGAAATATCAAAATGATTTTTCTTGTCGTTCAACTATACCTGATAGTGTCTGGATATTTAAAAATTTTAATATTGATCAGTATGTGTTTATTTCTTGTAATTATTTATAGGTAGGATTAAAATAGCGTGCAGAATAACATTCTCATCAAATTTCAATGATAACAATGACTTCACAGGTATATCAAGTTAAATATGAAGGAAGAGCCGTCACTTCCAACGATGATTTAAATTTGATATTATAAATGATTTCAATTAAATTTGCAAAATGTAAGACGAAAGTATTTCATTAAATCTAATTATAAGAGCATATAGCAAGGCTACTCGCTGTCGTGTCTAGATAGATTGAAGCCTATCTTTAAGCACTATTGATCATATTTGTATAAACTAGAATGAGGAAAATATAAAAAATGAAAATAATCACATAAAGTTTGTTGTCGGTTTGCACATTGATGCTGGAATCAAATCGTTGCTAACACTTGTATCATACATGAATATTTCGATTTTGATCTATGATTCGAATATGTGAGCTTAGTATTGATTTCGCATTGTAATTATTATATCCAGATGACTTAAAATATATTAAACTTTGTAACAAGAAGTGGATGACTTTAAATATATAAACTATATAATAAGTGGTTTTTATATAGTGATATAGTTTTATATAACTGTAAAAACTATATGTTTTATAGGTATAGTTTATATGACTATATAAAACTATATTACAAGAAGTATATAAACCAAATACATACAAGTGGTGACACAAATAATAAATCTGAAAGAATTATGTTACAACTTTTATTTACAACACGAATAGGATAAGGAACTAAAACTTATTAACTTATTGACGTAAAATAATTAAACTTTTATTTTTATATTAATTATAATTTAATTTATCATTTAGTAAATACATCAAGTTGTTTAACCCCGACTGTTAAATAGTTCAATTGTCTAAAAATATAAAATTTCCTTATTAAATAATATTAAATATAATATAATTTAATAATTTCCTTTGATATAATTATAACAGTAAAGATAAAATTAATAAAAATATGTATTATATAGTCATATGAAGAAAGTATTGATTAGAGTTTACAAACATTTAGTACAAGACATTGTTTTATAATGGACAAAAAGGGTATAAAGGTTGAATCAGATAATAAAACTATACATATATTATATAGAATATATAATATTCTATATAATATGAACTATACATATATTATATTGGAATCCAAAATTACATAAAAATCCAATAAAACCTAGGTTCATATGTAGAGCTTTTAAATGTACATTAAAACCATTTTCTGTTTATTTGAATAAAATACTTAAAGTAATTAAAACACACTTCAAACGTTGAGCGCAAAAATCTCCACAGGAGATTTTTTTGGCATGTCTTGCGTTTGCATAATATCCCAGAAAGAGTAGTTCGATGTATTCAGCTTCACTATCACGATTCGGAAAGTAGAGTACGAAGCCCGGCTGGAATTTTCAGGCCGTTTCGAGTATCCGTCGGAGTTCATTAAGGAAGCGCCATCTCCCCAATTCTGTTTACTCTCGCAATAGATACAATATTAGTGGGATACAATGACAGGCACCATACACCATATTATACGTCGATGACGTTTTCTTGGCATCAAACAACAAGACCGACCTCGAAAATCAAGTCAAGTTTTGGAGTGGCCGACTAGCACAACATGGTCTACGTTTGAACCACCAAAAGACTGAGTATTTGACGACTTTTCCGAATGAAACTGGCATAATTAGTCTCGATGGAATAAACCTGATTCGGACCGAAAGCTTCAAATATCACGGGTCAATCACAAAGAGCGCCGAAAATCGCATTGATGTCATGGAGACTAAGATGATGAGATGGACAAGTTGAGTCACTCGTGTCGACCATGTGCGCAACAACAAGATCGTACAGCGGTTTGGTATTGCGCCAATCAATAACAAAATGACAGAAGACCGTATTTGGTGGTTCGGCCACACTCTGCGTGCAAATGATGAATCAATGGCGAAAGCAGATCTGAATATATAAGAAGATGCTAAACGTCCGAAAGGTAGACCAAAGCAGCGATGGCTTGACACAGTAAACAGGGATTTGCAATGTTCTCAATTGCACCCGAATTTGGCACACAACCGTGCGATATAAAGGACGCGTTCATTGAGAACCGACCCAGCTTTCATACATAATTAACGCCAAAAGAAAAAGAAGACATTAAAGAAACGTTAAAAATAATAATTAATGTTATAATCCGAAAAAAGTATACATATTTTAAAATTGCGTATGGAAATAATGTAATCAGTAGTTGGATCTTTCTCCAAGAAAGATCCGACCTTTTGGCCTCTTCAAAAAACACTAGTCTTGGACAGATGATGACATTGGATACAAAGAATAAAAACGGAAGAATTTAATTGATCTGTTGTTCAAACAAACTCTTGTCTGACGGTAATTTTAAGCATCTATTGATTTTTTTTGCCTTGCGTAATTGATGCAATTTCGACGGGTACAGTCTCCTTGATGAACGACGATGTGTATCTGGCTCGTATTCAAGAACAGTTGTATTATCGAAATCAATCGTATGTGAACTGTTCGAATAATGATTAAATATTTATAAAGAAACGTGCATCTCTTAAGATTACCCCTGTATTGTTCAAGTATCTTTCGTAGTTTTTATTTGGTTTAGACAAAGTAGACAGTATTGCAATCTTTACAAGAGATGCGATATACTACTTCATTTTTTGAATATATTGGTTTCATTTTGAAAACGGAGGTCAGAAAAAGTCGTTTTTTTTGTGATAAATTATATTTCGTTGCAAATCAGTCTTCAGCGAATCGATCAATATATTACTATACTCTTCAAAAAGTAAGCGGTAGAAAAAATTGTGGCGGATGTCTTTATTTTGGTTTTCCTAGACTTTGTTCTTCCCTTTCATTCTTTTGGCCTTGAAAAATGCTTGTTTAAAAGCTTGAAAAGGATACTTTATTTCTAGTAACATAGTAGATATTTCAAAATACCTAATACGTCTTTTCTTGTCCGTAGAACAAATTTTCATAGCTCTATAGTACAATGCAGTAGCCTTCTGGATTTTATATTCAGTAGGTCTGTCAGTGGACCAAACGGTTGTTCCCCAGTGTATGTCAGCTTTCCTATGTACGTCCGTCTCGAGAATTTGCTGTCGAAATATGTCTACGTCTAGAAAGGAAATATGCTCATCAGAATCCACAAATTTAACATGTCATTGAATAGGCGGATCTTTCATGTTCTGCAATGCCCTGTTATCTGGATGCAGGTGCAAAGCCATGTTCTATGGACGCAGGTGCAAATATGTAGTCTCTGACATCAGCCGTTTCTTTTTAATATTAAAAGACCAGGCTTCTCAAGCTGCTCATCTCGCGATTACCGAGCATAGTCCTCCTCGATTGGATTGGGGGGGGGTGAGAGACCCCGGGTGGATTAATCGGAGAGCGGAGTGTTGGATTGGCTGAAGGGCTCAGATACCTGTTGACTTAAGACCGTGACACAATGAGGACACCATTAGCGACCGACTTTCCTTGTTGACTCTGTTTTTCTTTTGCATGTTTTCTTTTTTAAAAAACGTTTTAGTGGTTGTATAGTTATTAACAAAATCTTAATTATTATGTTCTGCAATATATCCAAATTGCAGGATTCTCGTTATACCTTCAATAAAAAATGTGTTTTTAAAGTACCTCCAATATTGTACAAGACCAGGTAAATCATGGTAAATGTTTTTCTCACAGTTTGTCATGTAGATATCTGCCAGCGATGAGGCTAGATGAGATCCCATTGAAATGTCTATATGTAACGATAATATTAGAAACAAAATGCAATAGTAAAAGTCTTAATTTTGATAAGATAAATGATCATCTCGAATTAATCGAAAACAATGAATTAAGGAAAATGCTATTAAAAGGGTATAAATAATAATAATAAATAATAATAAAAAATAATTAAATAATAATAACAATAAAACTAAAATTTACAATTCGTTATATAATAACTTAAATGATTACTTTAGTAAGCTGATTAATAGTGAAAGCTCGAATATATCTAAGATAAACATTTGGAAAGATTATATATTTGATAAAATTAAAAATAAAATGAAAATAACAAACAATTACAAAAGGAAAGATAAAATTAATAAAGATATGTATAAATAACTTACTAAATTAAAGGATAACTATATAATAACAACTATTGATAAAGCTAGTAATAACTTTGTCTTCATATGCAAAAAGCTTTATTATGATATACTAATGAAAGAGGTTAATTCTAATGATTTAAATGTAAATCCAACATATGAACGTAGTGAGTTGAGTTTAGAAACAATTATTACAAGTCACTGTTCTATAATGGATAAAAAGAGTATAAAGGTTGAATTAGATAATAAAACTATACCTATATTATATTGGAATCCAAAATTACATAAAAATCCAATAAAACCTAGGTTCATATTTAGGTCGTTTAAATGTACATTAAAACCACTTTCTGTCTATATGAATAAAATACTTAAAGTAATTAAAGCACATTTTAAAAAATATTGCAAGGTAATCGAAATTAATACTGCTATAAAACACTATTTCGGTATTAATTCTACAAAAGAATTTTTAGAACAGACAAAAGGAATAAATTTTCAAAATATAAATACATACGATTTTAATAAATCAAAATTATTTAAAGGTAGGGACATGCTTATTTAAACAAACAAAAGGTGTTCCAATGGGTGGTAATAGTAGCCCAATTATAGCTGACTTCTTGTAATGCTTTATAGAATATGAATTTGTTCATAACTGTTTAAAAAATATATCTAAATTATAAAAAGATATGAAATATATTTCCGATACGTTGATGATCTATGTGTATTTAACTCTAATAATTTTTATTCAATATGCGAACAAATTTATTCAGGTAGCTTTATTCTAAATAAATCCAATATTAATGATAAAGTAGGTATTTATGTTGATATAAACATCAAATTAACATCAATTAAAACTACTTTTAATTTATATCGTAAAGATATTTAAAGATATTCATTTTATTGCATGAGCATTCATGAGCATTAATGGCTAAAAAGGGTATATTAACTTTGTAATCCAAAGTTAAATATAAAACAATAAAACTGGGTTCATATGTAGTGCCTTTAACCACTTTCTGTATATATGAATAAAATACTTAAAGTAATTAAAACAATTCAAAAAATGTTGTAGGATAATCGAAATTAATACTGGTATAAAACACTATTTCAGTATTAATTCTACAAAATAATTTTTAGAACACAAAAAAATGAATTTTCTCCTAAACGCTATACATGTTTTGGTGACTCCCTTTAAATAATATGTTCATATGTAGTGATTTTAAATGTACATTAAAACCACTTTCTGTTTATATGAATAAAATACTTAAAGTAATTAAAGCACACTTTAAAAATATTGTAGGATAATCGAAATTAATACTGGTATAAAACACTATTTCAGTATTAATTCTATCAAAGAATTTTTGAACAGACAAAAGGAATAAATTTTCAAAATATAAATACGTACGATTTTAGTACTCTTTATACAAATCTAGATTTAGCAGATATTAAAGAAGCGTTAGAAAAATTAATTAATCTTATATTCGGAAAAAGATATACATATATATGTTATAATAATTATAACGCATATCTAACAAAAATTAAACCATCAAGTAAATATAAATATATGGATAAAATTGAATTAACAGAATCCTTAAATATTTTGATAAATCAAAATTATTTAAAAGTAGGGACATCTATATTTAGACAAGTAAAAGGTGTTCCAATGGGTGGTAATAATAGCCCAATTATAGCTGACTTATTTCTAAACTTTATAGAATATGAATTTGTTCATAACTGTTAAAAAATATATCTAAATTATATAAAGATATGAAATATATGTTCCGATACGTTGATGATCTATGTGTATTTAACTCTAATAATTTTTTATCCAATAAGTTTAATTTATCCAAGTAGACTTATTCTAAATAAAACCAATATTAATGATAAAGAAAGTATATATCTAGATATGAGCATTAAATTAGCATTAACTAAAACTACTTTTAATTTATATCGTAAAGATGGCATATCTAAATTTACAATAAACATATTTTTGCATTAGCGTTCATGCATACCATATAATATAAAATATAATACATTAAATAATGGAATTTTAAGAATTGCAACAATTTGTAACGATATTGGCTTTCTTCAAAATCATTTAAATAATTTAATAGATACATATTTTAAACTAGGTTACTATAAAAAAAACATCAAGCAGAAAATAGTAAAATATATAAATCAACACAATAATATAAAGAATAAATTTAAACTCTTAAGTGGCAAATTTTTATGGATGGATAATAAAATATTTTGTGTTAGAATAAGATACTAGATAGTTTTATCAGAGGAAATACATCATTAGCATGTATTTGGCCCCGCTGCTATGCTGGGTAGATGAGTTAGGAGCCGAAACCTGATAGCACAGCAGTTCCTTCTGATGACCTCTAATCCTTATTGTGATACATCATATGTTATTTATTAGTCAATTCACAAAAATGAAGTTTATTTTAAATTTCATTTATTTATTTTAACTTGATTTAAATTATAGAAAATCTAAAAACAATTAATTTTATTATTTAATTTTTAAATTTTGATTTAGCATTGTCATGTTTTGTTTATTTTAAAATTATATTAAATACGTTGACTCAGTTAGCTGATTGGATTATTTATTGTTGATTATTTATTATTTATTAATTATTATAATTTCATTTTTTTATGTTTTATATTTATAGTATGCATGAATGCTCATGCAAAAATATGTTTTTTTTGTAAATTTTAATGTGTCATCTTTGCGATATAAATTAATAAATAAATTAATTATAAATATATACACCTTCTTTATCATTAATATTGTTTTTTCAGGATGAGGCTACCTGGATAAATTTGTTCACTTATTGAATAAAAAGTGTTAGAGTTAAATGCAATATATCATCAATATATCGAAACATACATTTCATATCTTTATGTAATTTAGATATATTTTTTACAAAATTATGATCAATAAAATCATTAAAATCAGTAAACGATAATTATAATTATATAATGATATGAAATATATGTTCCGATAAGTTGATTATCTATGTGTATTTAACTCTAATAATTTTTTATCCAATAAGTTAAATTTATCCAAGTAGACTTATTCTTAAAAAAACTAATATTGATTATAAGAAGGTATATATCTTGATATGAACATTAAATTAACATCGATTAAAACTACTTTTAATTTATATCGTAAAGATGACATATCTAAATTTACAATAAACATATTTTTGCGTTAGCGTTCATGCATACCATATAATAAATTATTTATCTTTATTTATTAAATACGTAAACTCAGTAAAATGGGTATGAAATTCCCATATATATCGGGGTTTAAAATGTCGGATTCTCCCTTGTAAAAGGATCAAGTCAAATCATAGAAAGGATCAAAGAAAATCCTTTGATCAACCTCGTTTATTTTACATAACTAATCCGAACATTCTTTTATCATGGATAAAAAATATTATTTTAAATTATTATTTTAGGAGTTATTTTTTATTCTTATAATCATTGTGACTGAGTTAATCCGAATTCGGTCTAATTTGGATTATTGCTTTGCTAACCTGTTCAATTATTTTCAATTGTGCTGTGCGAACACATACCGATGTACTAAATGTCAGAAAATACAGATTTGTTTCTCGAAATTTTAGTAATACTGATTTTGTGGGCTAGAACTTTCTTTTAGGCATTTCTGATAGAAATCCATTTAAATAATTTATTGATCTCCAATCACTATAGGGAAAACACTATTGGGGATAAGGTAGCGTGTTCTAATTCTGTTTCGTTCTTCGTATTTCGCATACTTGAACTGCCAATGAAAATTATGAGATTTATGAGATGTTTTCATGAAGTACGAAGGTTCCATATAAAAAATTAATATAAAATAATAATAAGAATAACAAGTCGGTGGTCGAGAGGTTAAGGCAATTGACTGCTATTTTGTTGGGTTAATCTGCGTGAGATCTCGCTCTCGTCGAGCTGTTCCCATTATTTTGACTGCCTCTTACTTGGCTAAAAATAAAAGTTGCAGATTCAATTACAGTTTCAATTGGGTATTCCATTGGAGATTCAATTGAAGATCGGTTAGCTATATTTGCCAATCATTTATAATTGTTTTACAAATGGAGCTGTCAGGAATAATCGGCAATCTCAAAAACGACAATATTAAATTATAATCTTAATCTCGATACTCTCTATAATTGTAGACGATCTTGTAAGCCGTTCAGAATGATTTTCCGCTTCTTATGTAATGGTCAATGTGCGAAATGTAAATCGAGTTTGTAAATAATAATAAATAATTGTAAACAATTTGTAAATAATATGAATTCATGTTTTAATTGCCGTTTCGAAATGTAGTAAACGAGCGTTTACTCAAAGACTCAATACTGTACCATCAAACGATTATTTTCCAACTAGTATCCCACTCAGCTTATCGCTTCCCTATCAAACTGCATCGTTACCTGAATCTGAGAGAAATTCAATTTTATCCTTACTTTCCATACTTAAGATCTACTAAATTACATTTTCTTCACGATGACTGCTTGATATTGATTTTCTTATAAAATGGATACTTTGAATAAATCTAAGCAATTGTTTCCACAAATGACAAGGAACATAGAAACATCAGAGGAATGCAAATTTCTGAAAACACAAATGATGAACTCAAGGTAAGTGAAGTTTTGCCTTTCAATTTCGACTCAAGCAAGGAGTAAAAGCTCTTCCCTGTGCCAAAACTAGCGAACTTTATCTGTATTGATTTACTGAAGCCATTAGAAAGGCATAAATTTTTTGACACGGTTCTGAGAAAATTCTCCGAGCACTATAAAGAAAGAGTGATCTTCAGTTCTATAAAATATTTGGCAGCAGAGATCAGAATATTCTTATGCTCCTCTTGTTTGACAAATGAATACTTGAACTACTTAAAAAGCACCTGACGGATTCATGTTTGGTCTCATTTAGACCGAGACAATCAACTCTAAAAATTTCCATCATCGCAACATTTCTTTCTTATGCAGATATTATTGCCTTTGAAAAGACTATCATGTTAAGAACATACGTCTCATCACAGGGAAAAATACCACCCTATTCTGATGACATTTTGTCATACGTCGGTAGACGAGGCTTTGTGTCTCACTAAATCATATTGTAACCCCTTTATGGGGCATAATTTATCATTTTTACTAATCGGCACTGATTCATTGACATACCCCTATTGCGACAGATCCCATCAATGAGGGCATTGGGAGTCTGGTTGTAGTCTCCCACGTACTAGTGGTGCATGTGGGAATCTTGAAGAGCACTCAGAGGGATACATCAAGGGTCCACATTGCTCAAATTGCGTAGGAGAACACCCCTCATAGTCTCTGAGTTAATATTCATTATTTAATAATGAATTATTAAAATTCTTAAATAAAGTTATCGTTACGAAATCTGTTATTAAACGAGCACACAAGTGTGTACTACTGATGTTGTTTATGATTGTTCTTTAGAAAAATACTCATTGGTCTCTAATTTTTTCTCAGCAACACATTATATTGTCAAATTTTAGAACATATCTGCTCTATATGAATTTTATTGGTACGTATGTTGTCGTGTTAGAATTTTATATTTCTTTCGGAGAAACTTTGCTATTTAAGCAATTTGATCAATAAATTTTCACAATATTAAAACTGCTACACGATTTTTACATTCATCCAAGTGAGTTTGTAATATCTTCAGAATCTCACTAGTAAACGGTAAGTCAACTTTTTTTACTACTATTAGCGAAAAACATACTCAACGAGTTTGTTTTCTGTACAACAACGTATATGATGATAATTCAGTCGTTATACTGCCCGTTATACTCTTTGTTAGATGAGTATAAGGATTTGGTAAATATAAATTTATAATTTTTAAATTATAGATAACTTTTGTAGAATTAGAAAATAGAGATCAACTCTCTGGCAATTTACAAAAACTAGCAAAGCCGTTTATAATAGAACGGTGCTTATTTATACAATATTTTATAAATGGATTGCTGATTTAACAGGAGAATGTAAAATACAGATTTTATTAAAAATTAGTCGAATCCTTATCCAAGCTATATAAGTCAAGGATAGACAGCGAGTGAAAGCAGCGTGACGTTGAAAATTTATTTGTCTTTGATTGTATTAAACTAAACAAAGTCTTTGACATTGTTTTTGCTATTGAAATCAATTCGTTAGAAAATAAAAATAATATTTGAAATTTATGTTATAAAAATAATATTTAAATAATTTGATTTAAATTATTACTTTTTGTAATGTCTTTAATTATGTATTGATGATTGGGCTTATAATCTAAATTGATAAAGATTTATTTGAATAGATAAATAATTAGATTAATTAATAATTTATTAATATTTCTATTAATAAAAAGATAAATCCGGATTTAGAATATAATTTAAATCGATAAAGAAACTTAAATACTCGATAAATAAAATACGTTCTTACTTTTGAGTTAAAAACAAGTCAGTTTTGCTGTTAATAAATTACTGTGTTTTTAGGTCAATTGAATGTTACGGTATAGAAAAATGTTTCTTTTATCCTTGGTCGGATTTATTGTAGCATTAATGGTCAAATGTGATGCTAAGTAAGGAAAATATAATGTTTATTAATAATTTACTTCTTTGAATCCCTAATATAATAAGGGAATTAATAAATATATTATAAGATTAATGAAATTATTAGATAAACTTAAAAATTTGTTGAAATGAAATTTATTATAAAGTTCATGAAATTACCGCCAAAAGTACTTGGCATTGTTCAACTTCAACTTGATATTACTATGCCAAGTTGCTGTGATCTTATAAAGAATTACGTAAATTAATTTAATACTTTATTATGAAAATTGTTTCAAATGAGAGTGATATCCACGACAAAAAATGCAAAAAGTTAAAATAAATAACGATTAAAAGGAACCCAAAGATTTTGTTAATTTCGAATACTGTCTGAAACGTGAGCCTTATTAATATTTTAAATCTGGCTTCGATGATATAAATATAACGATATTAGATTTCTTAAAAACTATATTTTTGAAGACCCGGAATATTAAACTTAATGTTACAGATATTTTTATTTCCTTTCATTTCTCTTTTTGTTAGTTTTGATGGAAATGGATTTTTTATGAGCCACCGAAGTAGAAATTTTTTGTTTCTAATATTTTCAATTTATCAAAATTGCTTTTATCGTTAAAGCAGATTGTTTTGTTTAGCAATGCTGACTAGTTCGTTTTGAGACACACTTGTGTGGTATTATATCTTTAAAATACTTTGTTTTGTGATATATATTCACAATATTAACAAGGAATTTCGTAAACGAGTTCATGTTTTTGTAGCTTAGTTTCTTCCAAAAATGACTGATAACACGATACCTCCTATACGGTACAACATTATTTTCTTCCTAATTTACCAGAGGATACTATCTACAATACGACGAGAACTTATCGTAATCTTCGACATGGTTTCGACGTGCAAGCCATCAAATTTTTGTTTTATATTGTTCGAGCTACCGACACTTTTGTAAATATGATTGTTGAGGAGCCTTATCTAGTAATTTTGACACATTAGCTGTCGAGTACAACTTATCTTGTTTGTTTGGAATAATTTGGATTTACTCTAAGATGCCTAAGATGCCTATAGCACATTTGGAAAATGTGCCCGATTTTTCAGTAGTGATCTTAAGCTATCTTTATGCCGTATGTTTCAATATAGAAACGTTCCTTTTCACTGTCATGTCTAAGAAATGAATGCTCTGTGATTTAACGGGTCATAGTTCTGCTTGCTTAACAGCTTTGAGAATTATTTTCAAGTTCAACGTTCATGGCTAACAGAGAACATATAAAGCATTGATGTATATCTAACAAATTTTAAATTATGGAAATAGTTGGTATACCTTAATATTCCATCGGTACATTCATAAGTCAGTCAGATTAATACAGAGTAATCGAATTGATCAATAGATCAATGAAATTGATGTACAGGATACATCAATTGATCTAATTATGTACCCTCAAATTTAACGACGGATTTCGTCCATAATTTAATAAGGGTTTTCATTAGTATGCACGCGACCTTGGTTTTCACATGTTTCTTGGGGCTATTTCGATGAACGGCTATATATGAACTTTTGTGAGATAGGCTTACCTCGAGTCATAACATAATGATATTTTCGATTAACATTTTGTATTTATTTGACAAAAAGCGTGCTGTCTTTGTTGAAGGAATATGTAATCGAATATGTTGCTAAATTTAATCGATCATTAATCAGTTTGCTAGATCATGGCTAAAACAATAGTACTAGCAATAGTACTAGTCTGAATTGAAGTGTCGATAATTTAAGCATTAAAAGTAAAAAACAGATCTATTTGTAAAAATCAATGAAATGTTGTCGTAAAGTTGGTAGAGAGTAGATAGTTTTCAAGCTGTTTGTTTTATAATTGTTTCCATTGTGTTTTAAAATTTATATTTCTTTATTTTATTTTAGAGAAATCAAAGGCGGTTTTATAGACGTTAATGGGAAAACCCGGTTGTAAGTAAATAATGTTATTGTAAAAATTTTTTAAAAATTAAAATATGTAAAGAGAAATATCTATAAAAATAACATCAAGCAGAAAATAGTAAAATAAAGAATAAATTTAAACTCTTAAGTGGCAAATGTTTATGGATGGATAATAAATAATATACTTTGTATTAGAATAAGATACTAGATAGTTTTATCAGAAGAAATACGTCCTTAACATGTATTTGGCCCCGCTGCTATGTTGGGTAGAAGAACAGAAGCCGAAACCTGATAACATAGCAGTTCCTCCTGATGACCTCTAATCCCTTATTCTGATACATAGTTTGTTATCTATTAGTCAATTCATAACAATCGATTTTTATTTTTAATTTCAGTTTATAATTAATCTTGATATAAATTATATCAAATCTTATAACAATTATTTAATATTAATTAATTTTTTATTATTTAACTATTTAACTTTTATTTTGAATTATTTTTAATTTGCAATATAAAATACTTAGACTCAGTTAGCTTATTTAATCCTACTGTAAATTATCAACCGACTTTTAATAGCTTTATTCAAAAACTACAAACACAAAAATCGCGATAAATAGTTTGATACTATTTACTCCGACCGACATCCTATAGCTTTATTCAGAAAACTACAAACACAAAAATCGTGATAATCCACTCCGTATTGAAAATGATCCAATTACAGTTTCGAATAAAATCATATATCTTCAACGCATATTTGATTTGTTCAAAATGTATGTTTCAATTTGCTAATGCTCGGAGCAGAATGAAATTGCCATGTTCATTATATTTCTTGATCGAGTATATCTAAACCCGATCTACAGTTCGGTGGAACATATTTTAAAATTCTTTTTATTTTCAAATAATGCAGCACGAATGAACATGATATTTAATAGCGCGTAAGAAGCAACAATGATGTTATGTTCTCATAAATACGACACTAAATATAATGTTCACTATTTTTTATGATTATTTATTAAGGCATTGTCAATTGTGCACTGTTCATCCCACTCAAAATATATTAAAGTTAGAATAAATTAAAAGTTTTAAAGTTTATATATTTGAATACATTAAAAAAAATTAAATACATTAAAAGTTAAAATACAAGTTTGTCAACTTGATTATTTTATGTATTTTATAATATTTCGTTCTTTCTTTAAACTTTCAAGTTTGATAAATGTCTTCATAAAATTCTAAAAATGAAATTTGAGAAGAACAATTTTCTATTTTTATGAATTAAAATTACAGTCATTTATTAATCATAATTTAAATGTTTAGAATGCTTATTAATAAAGTCATTGAGCCAAACTCAAAAGTCGTTTCTGATCCTGTCGACCAAATGTAAGTACCAGTGATTTTTAAATTTACTTTTGTGTAAACGTCTAGAAAAGTTTGTTTTGTTTTGTATTTTTCTATTTTTATTGTTGATCAATGAAAATGTGATTGTTGATCATGCACTCTTTAACAAAACATAACATCGCAGCAAGACAACTTTATGTTATTTAATATTTAAAATAATTTATTCAAAATTAATTTTATTAATATAAAATAATATTTGTATAATATTTGTATAATTCAAAAATTTAATAATTAGTTTAACGAAGTTGTTATAATATAAAAAGTATACTTTAATAAAAGTTAAACATTATTATGGGTGATAAGTCTTTATATGTATTGCGCCAAACTCAAATATATTTTATGTCATTGATTCTGGCTACCAAATATAAAATGATTTATAATTAATCATTATATTGGTGTAAATACTTAGATCATGCTATTTTGTATTTCCTCTATCTTTATTATAATCATTCGTTGGTGTTTACGACGCTGCAGTTTATAGTGTGACTGCGGATCATGTACTTTTTAACTAAAAATGTACTTTTTGTACTTATATGTACTTTAATACAACATCGCAGCAATATATTATCTTTTATGAAAATATCTTTTATATTATCTTAATTTATAATATAAATTCATAATATTAACATTATATTATTATAATGTTTTATTATAAATTATTTATAGTATAATGTGGAACTGTTTAAAGGGACAGCTTTAAGTTTTAAATGATTATTAATGATTATGCCGAAATCAATGTACTTAACGTTAGTTTGTAAAATTGAACAATTGATTTTTAATAATTCAATAATTTAATAATGTTTATAATGTTATTGGAAAATGAAGAGTCTACATTAATAAAAATCAAATATTGTTGAGGATTATAAGTCTTTAATACATCATATATGTTTTTATTATATTTATATCAAAATGGCAATTAAATTGTTTAGATATCTTCTATCGACTTGGTTTAAAGCTAATTCTTCATTGAATATTACTGATCATTTAGATGACATGTAAGTTTCAATAGATGTTTTTTTTTAAATTGCCATTACATTTATGTATTTTTTATTTAGATGTTATTCTTATCATTTTTAGTAAAATAAACGCTTCTTTTCTTATTCGTATTCAATTTTGGGTCACATAGTAGTAAAAATCATGTTAGTATAAAATCTACACTTAATGATTGTGAGCTCTCAGTTCATGTTTTTGTTGAAGTATTTATATAAATAGAAGTTTAAATATTTTTTACATATCATTTGTTATCTATTTCGTTCATAAATAACAATTTTGTATATAAATACACATTATAATATTATAATGTTTATAATATTAACACATCATTTATTATCCAATTCAACAATTATCCATTTAACAATTTTGTTTTTTTAGATATCTTGTCAATACTCAAATACAATCAAACTCTTCATTGATACTTTCAAGTAATGTTTCCGTGTTGTAAGTACCTGTAAATTTTAAATAAAGCATCACTTTTGTGCAAAGTTGTTTGCATAATATTCTAATCAAAGTCATTATATGAGGAATTTCATGCATTATTGCATGTGACTGCTCAATTCAATTCCCTCTTTTTTGCTTGATTAAGGGAATAATCGATGTTCCTCTTTTCGATTCAAAAAATTAGATCCTTCAAATGTTTTCGATCTGAATAGATTAGAGTGATTCAGAATCTACCCAAGTGAAAGGAGTTGTTGCTTTATCAGAAAGGCAAATGGCGTAGCCTACCGTTTACCGAAAAATCGATTTAAACAATTTATTTGCATTTGTTCAGTTGCACGAAATGTCAAATTTAAATATTTTGGCCAAATAATTATAAGACTGCAATTTACAATCGATTCTAGCGTAGCTTTGATATGATTTATACATGGAACTGGAAGACAGCCTTGTTTTGAGAATGTGAAAGAGCACCGATTAGTTTAATCTACTTGAATTTAAAATGCTTTTCTAACGATTTGTTAGAAAAGGCGATCACGGTACCTAAGACCTTTTGAACGAGAGGACCTATTGTCACTAAGAAACTTGATGACTTTTGTCTTGACAATGTCAACAATCGATTTAATTCGTAATAATTACATAAAGCGTTTGAGCCCATTTGAATTTTCAATATTTAATCCGACACTTTTAAATGATCATCCGTCTTCGCGGATGGATTCTATAAACCTTAAGATCCTCTGTTAGCAGAAAGATCACATATTAACAACGAAAATAGCGATAACAATAGCGAATCGGGATACTTCAAGAGAAGTATCCCGATACTTCTCTTGAAGTATCCCGATTTATTCCGTAATCGGGTTTACATCGTAAAAAACTTGTACTTAAAAGCAACAACTTCACTAAATGAGATTATAAAATTATAAAATTAATACTAAGAAAATTATTATAGATAATGGAATTATTATAAATTATATATTATAGATAAAGAATGAAAGTTGGTAAAAATTACATATGCAAGACTAGTTTACTCTTTACATCTATTTTTTAATACTATTTACATTTACAAATTCTTAAAAATTAAGAATTTTATACCCGAAAGAATTCAAATGTTATGATAAACAATTAAAGTAGATAATTACACACTGTAATCACTCTGAGATTACGGTTTGATCATTCATCATTTCAATTATGGTGCTGTAATTAATGAGTGATAATCGAGGTTCTCCCGTTTTGTCAAAATAATATAAACACGGAAGTGCAAAAGAATCTAATCGTAAAGTTTAAGCTCACTCGGTTTACTTTGTTTAATGCCTTGGATAAATCAACGAATAATCCATTGGCATTGCCACAATTAAGCCTTGGGATAAGTTCACCATTTAATAATAAAGCCACTGTAATGATGTCTTTATTATTTTGTGGAAAACGTAATATTTTGGAACTTTTGAATATAATAGGATCAGTAAGTACATAGTTAATCATAACTAAATCAACGCTATCGGCCTCTACTAGTTTATTAAAAGGTAATCCACAGTACCGACAAACAATGAAACATGTGTGTACGCATAATAAATCATCCACACGAAAAAATGTCTTTTTATATAAATGTTACAACGTTTCGGTCATACACAGTGATCCAAAATAAAGTACTTTTGAAACAAGTACCATATTGAAAAGGGTCACTGTATATGACCGAAATTTGTAACATTTTTATAAAAAGACATTTATTCATGTGGATAATTTATTATGCCTAAGTATAGGATTAGATGGCAAACGAATGTAATTTTAACAGAAACAAGGGAATGCTAGTTTTCTTTAGTAACAAGAAGTCCGAGAAATTATAATATCAATTTTAAATGGACGGCAATGATACTATAACAATGTGATAGTATCACAATGATGACAAAATGAATATTTATTAATAATATTTATAAATGTATAATTTGCTTGACAATAAATATTAAAATTCTCTCATACCAGATCGCCACTCATGAGGTCGAAATTCTAAAAGTTTACAAACAAACGAGAAAAAAATCATATTCAGAAAACTCAGTATTAACATTTAGAGAAGAAGGGACAGTTTTAGCATTAAATGCTTTAATTTTTCTTTGTAAACCAAATTGTTTACTTCTGCATTCGTAAGTGACACCCACGGCCATGACTAAGACCGGTTTATCATAAACGGTATCTATTAATAGTGTAGAACCAATGTGACTGAGGTAGCTTTTAGACCCTATGCAAAGTATACAATTTAAATCTTCAACATCGACCAACATGTTAATATTATCTCGGTTTCATGGATACACTTTGCGTAATTTTCTAATCATTCGCTATGTGCGACAACTTCAGGTGCACCTGAAGTATTTATTTACATACTAACTACTTTTAAAGTTACATTTGTATAAATTTATTACTCATAGATGGATTGATGAGGCTCGATTTGAACCGTTCTCGTTACTGAATATTTCTGGTAATGTCAAGCACATGTAAGTATGATAATTTTAAATGTAATATTGAATATTACAATTAAATGTAATATTAACTGTAATATTGTAATATTTCTATGTAAAACCTGTTTTATGTTTCAATCAGCATTATCATTTCTTCTGTTTGTAACATTAGAATATAAAAATAACTCAATATTTTTGCAGACGATTTCATAAACCTTATTTTCTAACATTAGGATATTTTTTAATAATGTTATCGATTACGCCGTTGATTCGTACATTTTGATGGTTTTGTCAGTTCATGTATCTTAATTGTAACTAAACAAGTATTCAACGTGCTTTCGTTGAATTGCCCACTTACCTTAACCAAACTAGCAGTGTTGTTAATAAATAAAAAAATTTATACAAATTTCTTATATTATTTTTTGAACGCTTAATGCGTATTCTTTATTTTAGACAGTTTAATAATACAATGTTCTACCCTAAATCTTCATTGGTTATTTCTGCTGTTGTCTTAAATATGTAAGTTTAATTATCCAATTATTTTATAAAAAGATATTTTTATTTTGTTTCTTAGAAATATGTTTTCTGCCTTAATTATTATTCTTCAGTATTTGTGATGAGGTAATTAACATCACCAGATATGTTTATAGACATATTATTATAGTTTATTATTATATTATTATGTTAATGGACATACATTATTTTTATATGTTTATATTTATTTATTTTATTTTTGTCTTTTTATTTATATTAATTATTTATGCTAATTTAAAATAAAGAAAGATATGACTTGTAGAATAAACAGCTGTGTTTGTGAATTATCTCGATATGACGTTTTATTTAGTGCTATTTACAGGAATGTAAATTTTTAATTTTAAAATTTAGTACTAAATTTTAAATCTACCATTTCTAAAATGTATGTTTATTAGCAATGATGATGGTTACAATTGCTAAATGATGCTAATTAATACATTTTATAACTCTTTAAAATTTATGTATTTCCTCTTCTACTATTATAGAAATATATCTTTTAGTAAAATAATTATTACATTTTATATCTCTAATTTCTAATTTCTGATTAAATCTTTACACTTAATCTTTAGCAGTTCAAAGAAATATATTACATTTCTATTTATAAATAATTTCAGTAATAGTAGTTTGAACAAAAACAACATATGATGATACAGATATTATTTTGTACAATTTAAAAATACCAAACTTACATAATGTTTTAAAAAACAAACCAAAATGCTATATTAAAGAGACTTTAATAAATTTATTGTATATAAATAAATTATTGTATATAAATAAATTATTGTATACGTCAGTCTTACAAAATTCATTATAATAACACCGTTGTTTTATCGAAAGAAACAAATATTATTTTATAGAATAATACTAGAAGCGTATTACATTCATAAAAGCCGTAATAATAAAGCAGATAATACTTGAATATTTTGTAACGATGTTGTAAATAGTTTTGTCTTATTTTTTGTCTTGTCTTATTGTTCTCTTGTCTTATTTTAATGCTAATTTCTTTCGTATCACAAACAACATTATTTCGTTCTCGTAAAAATAATAATTTGCAATATTTAGAATGATGTACAATACTATCTTTGAATCAAACCATTCACTTTTTTTCGATAGTAACTTTACAGGAATGTAAGTAGCACTGATCTTTAAATCTATTATTTCTAAAATGTGTGTTCATAAGTAAAAATGATCTATATAATTGTTAAATGATGCAAAGTATTACATTTCATATCTCTTTAAATTTTTAATTTCTTATGGAATCTTTACAATTCAAACTGTTTGTCGTGTCAATGTATTAAATCGAGTATACTTTAACATTAAAAAATTTCATATTAATAAAGCACATTATATACTAAAAATGTCGTTTGGCAGCATGAACTAAGTCAAGGGGATTGTGAAAATTCTTCCAGATTTGTTCTCACTATAAATATTTGAATTCTATTTTGAAATAATAATCAGAACTGTTTTGATGTTGTTATCGTCGTTGTATATCTACCGTCGTTGTTATTGTTTTACTTATTTACGCTTGCTCGAATGGGTACAAGCGTAAAGCTACTACGTGATATGTGCCCATACCAACGTCGTCTGGCCGGTTGCATCTTATCGCTAATTGGTGTGATATTCATAATCTGCCTTATATTTTATTTTTTTGATGATGTCAAGGTGGGAGATGCCCGGTGTCCATCACAGCATTCGCATTTCCATTGCATGCATGACCAGTTCTGCAATGTTGCTGATCGGCATTCAATACCATATAGTGCCACTGTGTGCACAACAGTGTTATATACATCGGATTTGGGTCGGTCGGATTTGCGACGATCATGCATCACATTCGTCACATTTCGTCATGGATTTTCAAGTAGATTGTGAAAATTCTTCCAGCTTATTCTCGAAAATATTTTGACATCCTACTATGTTCTCAATTTATCAGATCAAATATCAGACGAAAATCACAATTATGCTTTGGTTTTAATCAACTGATATTCAAGGCTGATATAAAAGTTTATTTAGCCTATTGAAATTATCAAAACAGTTTCAACAAAGGCATCGTGGATATACGACTGCATATCAATCAGCATTCGAATGAAATTTGTTTTATTTTACCAAGGTTGTGCACAGGTAGCATACTTGTCTTAACGTTTTTTAAACTGCACATCAGTTTTGTCTAACTTTTTTGTCTATTTCTTCCATTTTTATGGATGGTAAAAAGCACATTATATGAAATGATATTAAATGCCATTCGACAGCATTGATTATGTCAATTGGATTGTGAAAATTCTTTCAAATAAACTTTCCAACATTACATACCGATGTATATCTTAATTGTATAAATATGTTAATAATACATGACAACCAAAGTTGCATGGTATACAGATGGACATTTATTCCAAATATCTTTAAATAGTCAACATTTATTTTTTTATTGATCTATACAAATTAATATTCGAAATTTCAAATGTATTTGTTTTTATGTTATTGTTATTTTATTAACAAATTCAGTTAACATAATTTATTAATGTTGTATATAACATTACTAAATTAACGTACGATTTTATAGCTAAATTTACAAGAAACATATTTTTGCATGAGCATTCATGCATACTATATAATATAAATATAATACATTAAATAATGAAATTTTAAGAATTGCAACAATATGTAATGATATTGGCTTTCTTCAAAATCATTTAAATAATTTAATAGATACATATTTTAAACTTGGTTACTATAAAATACAATCAAGCAGAAAATAGTAAAATATATAAATCAACACAATATTATTAAAAATAAATTTAAAATAATTTTAAGAATTGCAACAAATTGTTATGATATTTGTAACGATGTGTTATTAGTCAAATATAAAAATGTTTATAGAAATGTTAATGTCTTTTAGGTGGCAATAAATATAATAAAATATAAAATAAAATAAAATTAAATATAAGTTTTATATTATATTAATTTAAGTTACAATATTTTATTATTAAATAATTATAAAATCTTAAAATATAAAAAACTAAATTATATTAAATAATTATAAAATCTTAATCTAGTAATTTTTAAAACAGGATATACCACATCAAACCGATTAATATTATAAATAATATATGATAGAAATTGTCATCTATTTATGTATTTCGCTAAAAATAATTTTCTTTACAATTACTTAAAAACAATCAATGCGCGATTTAATCAGAATTTTGCAGCTTTGGATACTCAACCACCAAAACAACATCAGGAAAAAAGCTCAAGCCCATCCATTCATCAAATGGTGGCGACTTCAAGAGAAGAAGTTTGAAATTATAAATTGTATACAACTGCCTGACGCAACAAACATTGAAAATACATCTCTTTTCAAAAGACAATTGCTGGGTTCGGATGACATCTCAGCCGAGCTCTGGAAAACTAAGCGCTGAACTCCATAGCCATCTAGCTAGCAAACCTCTTTAACAAAATTATTGAAGAACAGAAGATACCGACTGATTGGCAAACATAGAATCATGATACCAATTTGGAAAAGGATATGCAGCTCAGCCAAATGTGCAAACTACCGCTCTATTAGATTACTTTTGTATATTATGAAGATATTCGAGCGAATTTATGACCAGCGTATACTTAAAGTCTCAAATTGTATGATCAATCATGCTGATTTTGTCAAGGGATGCGGATTCACCGACGCCGTACATGCCACGCGACTGCTGATCGAAAAATATCGAAAAAAATCAAACCTCTTTGCATTTCCTTCTTCGATTTGGAGAAAGCCTTCGATCACGTTCCACATGAGCTTATATGGCATACGATACATCAACATCAAATCCCACTGCTCTACCACCGCCTAAGAAGTAAACTCCTTTCGCCACTTGTTTATTCTGGTCATGGATACCATAACTAGCGACATTCAACGTCAAGCTCCTTACACCCTATTACATGCGGACGTTTATTCCTGGCTTCCGTCGATAAGAGCGACCTTGCTCAATTATTCAAGCTTTAGAATGACCGACTAGTTTAACATGATCTGCGTCTAAACATTAGAAAGACTGAGTACTTGACGACGACTCCGAACGATACTTGCACGATCAATATCAACGGAACACCTTCCATTGACAGAAAGTTTTAAATATCTCGGTTCGTTGCTCTCAGCTGATCGCGTCCTGAACCATGAAATAATCACCAGAATTAATGCTACATGGATGAAGTGGCTTTCGACAATAAACGTAATATGCGACCATTAAATGAAAGATCTTATAAAATCGAAGATCTACCAAAACGTCATTCGTTCTGTAGCTCTTTACGGATCCGAATGCTAACATATTACAGAGGTTGTCGAACGTCGCATCACGGTAATCGAGACAAAGATGATGTGAATGACAAGCGGAAATAGCTTTTAAATAGAGTTTGTAACGATGATATTTATTGGCGTTTTAGGTCTAATGCCTATAAGAGATAAATGCAAGAAGCCCGTCTATTGTGATATGGTCACAATCTACAAGCACACTAGGATTATCTTGCAAAGGCAGGTTTAAACATCTACAAACGTCCCAAAGAACGATAGAAACATCGATAGTCTGACACGCTGCATCACGACCTAAATAACAGTGTATGGTACCCGGACTTAGCCTTTGATCGAGTTAAATGGAAGGAGGATTCCATGAAAGTCGACCCCGCCATCACACGGAAAAGGCAAAAGAAGAATGCATTAAATAAGGAAACTTTAATAATTGCCATAATATGTAAAAGGTGTTTACATATTATGTAAACACCATTTACATATAACAAGTAAAAGGTGTTTTTATATATAACATTAAAAGGTGTTCCAATGGGTGGTAATAGTAGCCCAATTATAGCTGACATGTTTTTAAGCTTTTATAGAATATGAATTTGTTCATAACTGTGTAAAAACTAAATCTAAACAATATAAATATATGAAATATATGTTTCGATACATTGTTGATATATGTGTATTTAATTCTAATAATTTTTATTCAATTAGTGAGCACATTTATCCAGAAAGCCTTATTCTTAACAAAACCAATATTAATGATAAAGAAAGTATATATCTGGATATGAACATTAAATTAACATTAACTAAAACTAATATTAATTTATATCGTAAAGATGACACATTTAAATTTACAAGAAACATATTTTTGCATGAGCATTCATGCGTATTATATAATATAAAATATAATACATTAAATAATGAAATGCTAATACATTAAATAATGAAATGCATCCTCCGAAGATACGGCGTTGCCCCTATCGTAAATAAAATAAAATGCAAGGGGTCAGACTCCGGTGGTATGGCCATGTGTTGCGGAGTGAAAATTATTCCGTTGCAAATACCGCCTTAAAGTATGAGATCATAGGCAAACGCCCGAGAGGTCGACCCAAGCCGAAAATAGTCTGGACTTCACCCAGACCAAGCCGAAAATAGAGCGAAATGGAGGGCTAAATCTCAGATAGCCGACCCTGCCTCAAAGCGGGACAAAGGCTGAAGAATAAGAAGAAGAATGAAATGCTAAGAATTGCAACAATTTGTAACGATATTGGCTTTCTTCAAAATCACTTAAATAATTTAATAGATACATATTTTAAACTAAGTTAGTATAAAAATATCATTAAACAGAAATTAGTAAAATAAATCAACACAATAATATAAAGAATAAATTTAAACTCTTAAGTGGCAAATTTTTATGGATGGATAATAAATAATATACTTTGTATTAGAATAAGATACTAGATAGTTTTATCAGAGGAAATACATCATTAGTATGTATTCGGCCCCGCTGGTATGTTAAATAGAGGAAATGGGGCTGAAACCTGATAACATAGCAGTTCCTCCTGATGACCTCTAATCCTTATTCTGATACATAGTTTGTTATCTATTAGTCAATTCATAACAATTGATTTTTATCTTTTATTTCAGTTTATAATTCATCTTGATATAAATTATATCAAATCTTATAACAATTATTTATTATTAATTAATTTTTTATTATTTAACTATTTAACATTTATTTTGCATTATTTTTAATTTGCAATATAAAATACGTAGACTCAAATTTCTATGGATAATAAATAAAATACTTTGTATTAGAATAAGATGCTTGATAATCAAAATTTTGTCAGAGGAAATACTTCATTAGCACGTATTTGGACCCGCTGCTATGCTGGGTAGAGGAGTAGGGCTCGAAACCTGATAACATAGCAGTTCCTCCTGATGACCTCTAATCCTTAATATAAATTATATTATATTATATTATACTTCTAATCAGGGTCAGAAATCTGATAGCATAGCAATTCCTCTTGATGACTTCTAATCCACTTATTCTGATACAACGTCTGTTATTTATTAGTCAATTCATAAAAATTGATTTTTATTTCTAAAATCTTATTACAATTATTTATTATTAATTAATTTTAACTATTAAACTTGTATTTTGCATTATTTTTAATTTGCAATATTAAATATGTAGACATTACGTATGATAATGTAATGCATTATATTACATTAAAAAGGGTATCTGGATAAATTTGTTCGTATATTGAATAAAAATATTAGAATAAAATAAATATATCATCAATTTATTAAAACATATTTTATATCTTTATATAATTTATATTTTTTAAACAGTTATGAACAAATTCATATTTTATAAAGTTTAAAAAGAACACAGCTATAATTGGGCTACTATGTCCTCCCATTAGAACACCTTTTATTTGTCTAAACATAGATGTCCCTACCTTTAATAATTTTGATTTATTAAAATATTTCAGGCTTCTATGAATTCAATTTTATCCGTATATTTATATTTTATTGATGGTTTAATTTTTGTTAGATAGGCGTTATTACATATATATGCATATCATTTTCCGACTATGTATGTATATATCTATATTTAGGACAAAGATTTTTTAGCAAATCTTGTTTTCAAAAAACATATGTTTTAATGTTCATATATAATATTGAAATAATATTGTTTATGCATTTATTTTATTTTGTCCCCGTATATTTATTTAAATTTTTAATTTTTAGATAGACAGGCGTTAAAAGTATTAATTCAATATTTAAATATGTCATTTCAAATAAATGATTGGTTAATTATTCCAACGCTTCCTTAAAATTACTTTTATGACGTAGTGGTGAAAAGTTGCTTTCAACCAAATCGATTTAAATATTGAAATACTTGTTATTGAATATTGAATATTTATATTAATATTTTTATTGAATATTGAAATACATAAAACGTATTTTTTACGCTCATGTAAATCTTTTTTTAGAGAATTTCACGATAATAATGTCCAATCACATTTTTTGCTAAACATCCTTGGTAATAATCATACGCTGTAAGTTTCTGTAATTATTAAACTGACCATTCATTTTGTAATATTTCATATTTTGTTGTAAATCGTTTGTGTTTAAAACAACACAATTCATACTTTTGTTAAGGAAGTTTGGTTTATTGGCCAAACGCATAAGTGTGTAGTCAAAATCATTTTACAACTGAATAACGTTATATAATAATCGTTTAACCCAATTGGGAATGATTTACATGTTTTTTAAGAAATATTAAAGCTCTTCTGGTTCCATATTTTATTGCTTATTTGTGATTTTAAAAACACATACTTCATTGTTTTATAATTATATAAAAACGCAATAATTAACAAATTTGAAAAAATGAAATTGAAATTTAATAAACAGTAAAATATTATTTTATCAACTGAAATAATTAAAATGCGTTACCTCAACATGCCATTGTGTTAAGTGAGATTAATTTAAACAAACGAATATTTATATCATCTTATTAAGATTCATTGCTACATTCTAATATAAATTGTTATGTAATTAAAACACAAAACTTTATTTAATCTTAATTCTTTGGTATTATATAAGCAACAAGTTTGATTCGTTTTTGCTTGTGTTAAACTTCAATAATGTTTCATTAGGATTCCATCTTTGCGTTTTGCAGATGATGTTCTCTTGTTTGATATTCGCTTTTAGAATTTACAATAGCCGTTTAACTGATATATGACCGGTTACCGATCAAACGTCATGATAATTAAAATCTTAGGTATTTTATGATGAGCTGATTTAGATCCAAGGATCATCAATTTGGATTACTGATAAAATATTCTTAGAAAAAAGTGAGTTGAAGTACTTTGAGGATTGTTCTCAAGCGACGGTAGAAACTGAAAAGAGATTCAAACATAAACAAATTTGACCAAAATATTATTTTTGAAATATATCCATACTGATCTGTTGTAAATTTTTAAATATCCAGGGGCAATATCAGGTATAAAAATATTTCAAAATATTTTATTTCTCGAATAGGAAATAGGGTTTTGTATTTCAAATGAGTTTAGATAATTTAAGGCTTTAGATAATAGAGAATTTTGTTTCGACGTTAAATACTCGCATAATGAATTCTTAATTTATTAATACAAATATGTTGTTTTATTAATTATTATAGAAATTTAAAGAAATATTAAAAGCCATATATTGTGATATTTTATTTTTAAGTTTCTAAATCTTCTAATTTTTAAAAAGTTTAAGTAAAATAAGTCATGCTGAATTAAAATCGAGTCTAATGGTTGTAACGGATTTAAAGATGATGCATGTTAATTGAGAAATATGAGATCTCCACATTTTCATTGCTTAACCAAATAGTCATTTGGACACGACATCATGTTTTTTAAATTATTCATTTGTCATACTGCATTAAAATATATTATAATTCACCTTTAAATATCACAATTTCGACATTTGCAGTGCGATGTAATAATATTTTTAATATTAAATATTTATATTTACATTTTAGGTTTATATTTAATATTTATATTTTATAATATTTCTATAGAAATATGCAGTATTAAGCAGTACTTCATGTTGCTTTGTTCTCGTTAAAAGGATCATTTTAAATATTTAGAAAGATGCGCGATACTGTCTTTAAATCATACTATTCCCTTGCGTTCTCTGGTGACTTCAAGTTAATGTAAGTAGCACTGAATTTTAAATCGACCAGTCTTAAAACATTTGTTTGCTAACAATGATGCTATACATAATTGTAAAATTATTTAAATGATTGTTAAGCTATTGAGTAATTAAATTATGTAATTACATTTTTAAGCTATTTAATTTTGTTGTTTCTTATTAATTAAATTTCATTTAAACACTTTTTGTTAATGTATTGAACCATATATACTTGCATTTTCAAAGGTTTAATTATCTAGGTTTTATTGTTTTTATTGTTATTATTACTTTTTTTTATTTTTTGCTAATTTAATGTTCATATCTAGATATATACTTTATTTATTATCAATATTGTTTTTTTAAGAAAAAAAAGCTACCTGAATAAATTTGTTCACTAATTGAATAAAAATTATTAGAATTAAATACACATATATCATCAATATATCGAAACATATATTTCATATATTTATATACCTTAGATTTATTTTTAACACAGTTATGAACAAATTCACACTCTATAAAGCTTAGAAACAAGTCAGCTATAATTTGGTACTAAAATCGTACGTATTTATATTCTGAAAATGTATTCCTTTTGTGTGTTATAAAATTATTTTTGTAGAATTAATACTGAAATAGTGTTTTATACCAGTATTAATTTCGATTACTTTAAAATATTATTTGAAGTGTGCTTTAATTACTTTAAGTATTTTATTCGTATAAACAAAAGTGGTTTTAATGTACATTTAAAAACACAACATATTAACCTAGGTTTTATTGGATTTTTATGTAATTTTGGATTTCAATATAATATAGGTATAGTTTTATTATCTGATTTAATCGATATACCCTTTTTATCCATTATAGAACAATGACTTGTAATATTTGTTTCTACCAAATAATTATCATCTACTGTAGTAGATTACGAATGTGGAAAAGTAAAGGAAAAGGCTAAAAGCGAATGACTAATGACAAAAGTTTGATGATTATTTTAGGACACAGAATTCAGCTTTTTGCATATCAAGACTAAGTTATTACTAAGTTATTATGCATTATGCATAGATTTTTATTATATAGCTAACTTTTAATTTATTAATTTTATCTTTCATTTTATAATTGTATTTTTTCATTTACTTTTTCTCCTGTGAACATTGTGCTTAGACTGTTTCCTAGTTTACCCTACATGAAAATATTTTGATAATTAATAGTCGATAAATCAATTAATCTGTAATTAATCACTTAAAAACATTTTATTTAATGATTTCAATATTTCTACTATCAATATTGATCACCTTCAGGTATTAGTAATAACATCTGGTGTTGTTTAAAAAGTTAACATATCAACAACAATTTCGTGACAAGAATGAACAAATAATACAGAAAATTTTTTCTGTCAACCACTTGTCCGGGTGTCGGGTCGTGGAGACAGTGCCCCAACCAAACTACTCCAGACATCGCGATCCTAGGCGACAGACCAGAGTTCTCTTTTAGATATTCAAGGCGATCTTCAGCTAGTTTCGAGATTTAATCTTTCCACCGGTATTGATGTCGATCTCGAGGTCTCTTTCCAGAGAGTCCGGCCTGGAAAACCTACCGAAGAAGGCGATCCCTAGACATCCTCAGAACGTGTTCTACCTACCTCAGCTAATTTTTTTGATGTGGAGAAGCAGCCATTTACTTCTAGTCAATCCCGGATGACCGAATTCCTTATCTTATATCTAAGGCTAAGATCGGTCATACCGCGAAGGAACCCCATTTTCGTCGCATGTATCCGAGATATTATCTTTTTGGTCATAACCAAAAGCTCATGACCATAGGTTAAGATAGAAACGAAGATTGCGTGGTAAATCAAAAGCTTCGCCCGAAGACTCAACTTCCGCTTCATCAGGACATACCTGTACAAAGAACGCATTTCACCGTTTGCTGTACTAATTCGCTTCTCAATCTCACCGATGTTCCCGCTGTTCCTCGAGAACAATAACCCTAGATACTTGAAGTCCTCCACATCAACAAGAACCTTTTCACAATCCGATTTACATTGGCACCTGAATCCGAGTCGAACACAGTGACAGTCTTGGAAGTACTACCCGACATACCTGCCGCTTGCCATTCCATCGTGAATCGATCTAGTCGGTATTGTAAGTCATCAGGTCAAGAAGCCAACAAGACAACATCATCTGCAAAAAGCAGAGATAATTTCCTGATGGAACTGAACTTAAGACTGACATCCTCTGTGCTGCCTGCCTCGTAATTTTGTCCATGTAAACAAGGAACAAAAGTGGAGACAAAGTACAATCCTGACGAAGACAAACGCTTACTGAAAATGGTTTAGACTTATTACTTATAACATGAATAAAATTCATACTTTGTTCATACAGAGAATCCAGAGCAACCCGAAGTTAGTGTGGTACTTCATGCCACCTTAGTACCTCCTACAACCTCTCTGACGGAACTCGGTCGAACGCCTTCTCTAAATCTACAAAACACATGTAGACCGGTTAAGCGAAATCCCAAGACCGTTCGAGGAGAGTTGAGAGCGTAAAGAGCGGATCCGTAGTCCCACGACCAGGATGAAAGCCGCATTGGTCCTCTTGCAACTGTCTCTCAATTATTTGCCGTATTCTTAACCTAAGAATCCTAGCAAACAGCTCACCAGTTGGGCTAAGAAGAGTGATGCCTCGATAATCGGAACACTCTCTTCGGTCACCTTTTTTAAAGATCGAGACCACCACCACAGTTCGCCACTCACTAGGAGCCTTGCCCGACTTCCATGCAACGTTGAAGATTCATGTTAGCCACGTCATGCCAACAACGTTGATAGCCTTTATAGCGTCAGGTCAAAGCTCGTCTACTATATAAGACTTGCTATTACGAAGTTTTTAACAACAGCAATGACCTCTATCAAAGAGATGAACTCTTACATTGTTATAAAGTCTCTACTTCTACAAGAGAAGGTGCATCTACCATATTAAAGGGACTCCTAAAATGCTCTTTCCAACAACCAATAATTTCTTCAATGCCAATCGATAGATGCCAGTTTTCTTCATTTACAGAATTACAGAATTTCTATAATGAATCCTGATGCCGTGTACACCTATAGATCTCCCTATGTTCAAACATTGTGTTGGTTATGCACAAATTGTTACGAGAACAAAAGTGCAATAATTCAACACCACTCGCATTCAGATCAGAGAGTCCGTTCTACCCATCACTCCCTTCCAAGTGCTACTGTCGCTACCAACATGAGCATTGAAGTCGTCCAATAGAATGAGGGAATCTCCAACAGGAATACTATCAAGCAGAGCATTAAGATCTTCAACGAAGGCTGCATATTCCGAGATAATGTTGGAGCATACGCACACATTACAGTTATCCCTTTACCTCTTTGACTAAAGTCTCAGAGACGCCAACCTTTTGTTCGCTGGGTTAAACCTATCTACCTCGAACGACAGCCGGGAACATGTAAGTATCACTACACCCGCCTGTCGTCGCTTTTCGTTGGTAACTTCCGAATAGTTCAAGGTCCAACCTTGATCTAAAAGTTTAGTTTCAGTTCCAGAATAGTGAAGAGAAGTCACTCTGACTATTTCAAGACCGAAGCGAACCATCTCTTCAACTAATTTTAGTTCCTTTTCCGTAAGCGAGATGACATTTCACGTTCCTACACGATGGCTTGTCCGCTTCAGATGTTAATGCCGCTTTCGCTGTCTCTGTACAACTGCCTTTAACTATGTTGTTAATTTTTTGATAGTCATTTTTATTGTCTTGGTTTGTTTGTTCGGCTGTCTCCCGTTTTCGATATCTTTGGATGATCCAACATCGCTACTGTAAGGAAACAGGTTTCCGAAGCTCTTGTTCGCATTTTCGTCCATTGATCAATCTGCCGTTGAGTCTTTAGAGTGATTTGGTTTGTTCGGTTATCTTCCGTTCCTGTAGCCTTCAATGGTCCAACATTTCTACTGCAAGGAAACAGGTCTCCGAGACTCTCTTCCGAATACTCTCTTTAGCAAATTCTAAATTTTTTTAAAATTTAGATTTAGATAAATTGTAAAAATGTCAAACTAATTAAATTATAATTGTTCTTTATCGCATCACATGTTTAACAATCATTATTTTTTAAATATATAGATCGTTTGAAGATACTGACTTCTATAGACACTCTTCAATGGCTATTTATGCGAATGCTTTTTTAACGTAAGTAGCAGTAAAGTTTAAGTATCATACGTTTTATCATACGTTGTATCATACGTTTTTTACGTTTTTGAATTAAATAACCAAAACTTTCGTTCTTCACAACATACGAGTTTCTTTAGTTTCTACATAAAGTGACAGCGTGTAGAAAATAAAAAATGACAGCATCATTACCAACGATAATGATGTTACTTATCTTTACTTAGCTTTACCTATTGTATGGACTTAATTACTGATAGATACACTGATGAATGATTATAATTAATCATTAATAATAGTTTCTGGCGACATTAATTCACCATAAAGTAAGGTAATGGGTATTCAAAGTATATATTGCTGATTTGACAATTTAACAAAATATGCCATTGTAAAAATACAGCCTGTTAGAATAAAATCAGATTACTAAAATATGTTATTAAGAATAAAATAATTTTAAATTATTAACTTTATTTAATAATTTATTTATAACATAAAGTAATATTTGTTACTAACCGTCTATTAACCGTTTTATTTATTAACCTTTTGATATAACAATGGTGTTGCCCAACACGGTTATCAAGTCGATTGCCCGTTTGTCCGTATATTTCCTATGTTGACCATAGGAAGGTTGGGAGATGACAACATCACAAATATAAAACAAGATGAACTAAATAAATTATCATAAAATGACCTAAAAGACGATACAATGATAACAACATTAAGTATATGCGGTAACTTAATAAGAAGTTTCTTATTAAAAAATATTTTTTGAAATATTAAATCGCAGTTTAATTATATAATTTTAAATTTCTATAAAAAATATTTGCATTAGCATTTCACATTAACTTACTTTATTATAATATTAAATTCAATAAATAACTTCAGTAACAAGCAATGCAGCGTGTCAAAAATTTAATCAAATTATATTATGTATATATTATGTATTCAATGTCTGCAACAATTATGTAAATTATAAAATTATAAAATTATCAGTTATTAAATTATAATACTTTATCTTATTCAATGTCTGCAACAATATAAAATGTCATTAATCAAAATATAATTAACCAAAATATAATGTCATTTAACTCTAAATAAATATACAGCAAAAATTACAGATTTCTTGTTTAGAGAATTTACCAATACATTCTTTAAATCGAACACTTCATTGAGTATTAATGGCATTACTGAGATGTAAGTTCATGTAAAATTAAATTTTAATAATTAAATTCTAATATTATGAATTAAGTTTTGCAGTAGCTTTTGTAGACTACAAATTTGTAGACTATATTGAATTTTTTGGCATGAATGCAAAGAAATTGTTTCTAGACTTTGTAAATCAGATGTAACTTGTTAACCAATTGTAACTTTGACAACAGCTGTAGTAGATTAAGCTGCGGCGAAGAGATGTTCTATCCACGAGAAAATGATGTATATATGTAATAGATATTAATCGCTCGAAGTCCGGCTTACACCGAAGATATCCAATACGATCAAAACTGGAATCAAAGACGACTGACAGCTTTAGAATCTATTGCAATAGCAGGTTCTGTGCATTGGGTAAAATATTACCCGTCAACACTCATCAGTAGAATGAAGTACCCACTGATCGTTGGAGGTGTTTCCGATACTTTGCTTAATTATCTGAGGCTTACGCTCTTTACCAGATCGAATTGCTGCGCGGACCATCCTTAAACACTAGGCAGAGGTTGTTGCTGAATTAACGTGTATTCACGTTTAACTACATTTTTCTCTTCGTTTGCATTTATTTTTAGGATTGTAATCTGTTCGGTTTTTTTCGTGTCTAGGGTAACAAATTACTCTTAAAATACACTGAAAGAGCAAAATTTCTGTTTTTAGCTTTGTTTTAGCTTTCACGCGGGATAAAAACTGTTTGCATTGATGAACGTTCTCGAGCCTTCACATTTTTAATACATTGTAATTTGCCATAGAAGGTGATCATCTTTATATAGTTGGACATCAAGGAAAAGAATTTTACCATCGTTCTCAACTGTCACTTAAACTTTAAAATTTTTAACTTCTTTCTTTATTGTTAAACTATATAAGTATTTTGTGACTCGATGAAGTCAGAAGTCAACTCAATGAAGTTAAAAGCGAATTTCTTTAGTGGGAGGATTATGTGGAAATATCTCGGTGTTATTGATTTAAATAGATTGAATAATGACCAATATTAATATATTGTGAGACGTTTTCCCGCGCTATTGCTTATAATTGGATGATCTTGGCTAGATATTCATAGTTTGTGTAGCTTTGGCAAAATATACAATCGTTTATGGTTGCGTTTCCGTTAATAAACTTTTTTACTTGCCTCGTATGAAATTGAACTTTTTATGAAATCTTTTATTTTCGGCCTCTATTTCGCTTGTCATTCGGTAGTTAGGGTAATTCAGATTGCGCATTCCTTCCTTTTTGGTCCGTTCTACTACCTTTCCGCCTTGATCAAATAAAACAACCATTACACCACAATGTTTACTTAGGTCTAACAAACGTTAGACTTAGTTTTGATAATCATCTTAATTTCTGATAACCATTTCCTTTTCAATATTTTGATCGATTAATTCTCTACATTAGAAATTTGTAAATAATTGATAATTGTTATTTAACGCACTACTTTCGTTTTTCTATTCAAATGTTTATATTTAGAAAGTTCTATTATACTCATTTCGATGCTCACTGTACAATTGGTATTTCCGCTAGTGCTCGTTTAATGTAAGTAGCATGAATGTAAAAACAAGAACGTTTTTGTATAATTGATAGTCTCAACTTTTCCGATTGTATTTCAAACGGTGTAATTTCATACTCAGCATTCTTCCAGAGTGATTTTATATTGTAAAATGCTCAGTAATACTGAACCATTTATTCATAAACTCGCTATCTATTTTTATTTAAATTGTACAGCAATTAAATTATCGTTATTTAACATTGTCGCCAACCTTCATGAAAACCTTTAACCTACTAAAATGTATAATCTCAATTTAAAGTTGTTATTGTGTACAGATTTCTTCCGGAATTTCTTATTTTGTCAAACTCTTTATGATGACAAATATTTCTGAAAGTTATGCTATCATGTTATTTTATCTTTTGTTGTCTATTCAACCATCGTATTTGTTTTTATTTTATTTGTTCCTAATTTAGGCATTTTGTATATAACTCTACAATTCTAATAGCAATTTACCCATTAAAGTTTTTAATTTTTATATTTAGTAAGTTCTACGAGACTTTCCACGATGCACACTCTTCAACTGAAATTATTGCCGATGCTCGTTATATGTAAGTTACAATGGCTTACAAATTAGCATTTTTATGCCATAATGTTTTCCATAAAAGTTCGTCCTTAAACTTTAAAAACAACTAACGGTTTGTCATTTTTAAAGAATATGATTTAAAAAGACAAACTGTCTAAAACTTGCAAATAAAGTAAGATTTAAATAAATACTAATGTCTACAAAATGAAACAAATGCAATTTTCGACTATAAATTGTTTTATATTTTTTTGTGTATAAATCTTTTTCTCTCAGCATTTTTGATTTTATTTTTAACAACTCCCATGCACAGCGTTCTTTCTAAATTATTGTCAAATTATTTATATAATAATTATTTCATAATATTATTTTTCATAATTATAATTATTTTTATAATTCATATTTGATGTTATCCTGATTTGGTAGCAATTATATCTTTGTGGAATTAAATTAATTAAGTATTACGAAATTTCACTTTGATTCACACACTTCAGTTGTAATTACTGCTGATGTAAGTAGCAGTGATTTTCAAGTAAGCATTTTTTGTCGGATTTTTATCATCTTTTTATGTAATAAATTTTATCTTTATCTTTTATCTTCATCTTTTTATCCTTTTTATCGTTTAAATTATATTTCTAAATTTTTTGGTGTGTTCGAATTTAAAACTTGCATTTAACGCTGATGCAAAGCTAAAAGTAATGTGACGGATAAAAATAAATATATTGCACAATTCCGTGTTATACAGTTTAAAAATTTTCAGATCTTTAATCACTAATAACAAAGTCATACTATCTAACGTGATACTGATTTAGTAGCCCTGAAAATGCTGTGATTGTGCAATGTCTTTACCTTTCGATTTTTTGATGTAACTAAAGCGACTTATATGTAACTTTATAATAACAAAAATATTTATTCTCCTTACTTTAGAAATTTTAATAATATTTGTAATATGTTTTATATTATAATTATATTAAATTAGTTAACTCAGTTAACTAATTTTATTTAAATATATAATAGTTTTGATTACAGTTTTAATTATATTAACTCAGTTAGCTGAATTTGCTATAATTGTAAATAATAATTTGTTAATTTTAATATTATATTATCATCAAGAATATTCATTTTTTGTTATAGTTGAACCTTTAATGTTAATAAAGATTTGAAAATATTGATCATTTGTTAAATTTCAATAATTTTTGTCTACATACATGTTATTGTTTTTGGCAATACTATCCATATTCGTTGTATATATGATACAACGTCAGGATTTAAAAATCTTCGCTAATATCACTGCATATTATTTATTCAAAACAGTAAATCAAACAATTTTACAGATATTTCAATTGATATCAATATAATGTCATTTATATATTGCTTTTATTCGGTTATTTATTATTATCAATTAGTAATCATTTTATTTGTGCTGATAATATATAATTTAGATGATATATGTTAATATATTTATATTTATATGTTAATATAAATATATGATAATATATTTCTAATTTATATTTAGATAATATATGTATCCGATGAAAATTATAAAGTCTAAAATAAAAATTTAGAGACTTTATCAAATTTTTGGTTACTGATTCTTATAAAGATAGTGTATTATGAATGATAATATTTATATTTTATTTACTTCATTTAAAGTAAATAAATTATTGTGTTACAATTTAATGAACATTTGAAGTTGTGTCTTAATTTTGTAAATTAAAAAAAATTTAAAACATTTTTTAGAAAAATTAAAAAAAAAATAATATGATATGAAATGATACAAATAATATGATATCTTTATATGATATTCGTCTTTAACGAACCACCTACAATTTTCAATCATTCAGAACGTTTGACGATACTTACTTTGATACACACTCATCAATGGTTATTTATGCTAATTCTCATAGTTTGTAAGTAACAGTTATATTTAAATTAAATGCGGTTATAATTTAATAAACTTTGATGATGATATTGTAAGAATATTGTTTAGTGGTAAAAATTCTTGTGTCTCAATATACAATAAAACGTCCGTATTTAAAAATCTTTAAAAAGGGTGCATCATTTTTAAATGAAAAACATCAAGACGAATAATATTTTATTTATACTGAACATTCAAAAGAAAATATGAATGAAGATTTGGTCATTTCATAATAGACATTTTGAATATTAAACTGCAGTGATCTACATTTATAGAGCTCGCAGAACCTCACTTTTGCCTAAACGAAAATCCATACAGCATACAACAATATAGTATTTAAGTTTTTCAAATAAATGTTTTCTTATAGCAATTTAAGAACTTGCTGCCTTTAAAGCGTTTTTCCGACGTTTGCCAAATAGATGGTACCTTTACGAATAATCTAAACAGATAATATCTATAACAATGCTATTATTTTTAAAGAAATATTTATTTCAACAATATTCTAAGTTGATTATTTCAATTCGAAGTTGAACATATATGCAGCATATATGCAAGCGAATTTTTAGTACATTTGGAGCTGCTTTGATAAATATTTGTCAATTGTAACTCTCAATATCACCGACTCTCGGATGAAATGGTAGTACTAGAAAAATGGTGGCATCCTCATGAATGGATTTAACTTTCTTTAGACTGTTGTCTCAAACGATCTATCTGCAATAAATATGGATACATGTATGAGTGAATTTGAGTTGTGTTAGCCTGGAACCATCGGTTACAATCTATTAAGATTCATAGGTTGTCGAGAATTCCATAAATTATCGATTTAGTGCATTATGGCTATATGGCCTAATATGTCATAGTATTGATATGTCGTCTATATAGGGATAGTAGAATAGAGGCTTCGCGCGTGACTGATTTAACCAACTAGTTTCAAGTCAAGTCATAAAATTGTGCGTAGATAGGTGTAATGGGATTGTCATTTCCGTAACTGATAATTGAAAAAAATATTCGTCTTCAAATTAAAGATAATTTTAAAATTATCTTAAATTAATGTGTTATTTTAATTACTCGGTCAATGCACTCAATTCTTTATTTTGCGATGCGAGTGTATAACGATTATACCTCCGTTGTAATATGCAAAGAACCGAAGTACCAGGTGTGTTTGCCATTTTCGAGTTTCCACGAAAATCGAAAAAAATATTTATATATAAAAAATATAAAATATTTATAAATATATAAAAAACACTAAACTCTTTAGAAGTAAACTTATCAGTTGTAAACTACTTTGTACTGCATCTGAACTATACATAGAATGTCATGGTTGAATGATATATATATATATATATATATATATATATATATATATATATATATATATATATATATATATATATATATATATATTGTTATAGTTTTCTCCTTGGTAAGGATTAAACTTGTTACACTGCCTGCTAGGACTCTCCATTGAGTTAGGTATATAATATCCAAGGTAGTAAATAGCCAAAAAATTATTTTACTACTATAAACACTAGCAAAGAACAGAGACTTTTTATTTAAAACGTTTCGTCCGAATCTAGGACTTCAATCTGAAAAAATACAGTAATCAGAGTCATAAAATCTTAAAAATACTTTGTCTGTATATAATTAATCTGGTCGCCAAAAATATGTGTTCTATATTGATACCTTTTCCTTTGTCGCACATCAATTGACGAAAGTGGATTGTCGCTGAATGTAAGATTAAATAACCGCCGAAGCGATTTAATAAAGAAGTTAGTCAACCGAGACGCCATAGTTAATCATTGTGTCAAATGCCACGATACCACCACTGATTGCTTCACATATTGTGCTATAGCGGGCAATGTCAATGAAAATGTCACCCGCAAAAAATTAGAACAACGGTGGATAGGTCAATTGATGTGCGACAAAGGAAAAGGTATCAATATAGAACACACATATTTTTGGCGACCAGATTAATTATATACAGACAAAGTCTTTTTCAGATTTTATGACTCTAATTACTGTATTTTTTCAGATTGAAAAAGTCCTAGATTCGGACGAAACGTTTTAAATAAAACGCCTTTGTTCTTTGCTAGTGTTTATAGTAGTAAAATAATTTTTTGGCTGTTTACTACCTTGGATATTATATATAACAAAAAAACAGCACCGCCGCCTGGGATCCTAAGAGCACCAATAAATAAATTAGATGTTTGATTCAACCAGGACTGTTTATTACGCCTATCTGCTTTTCCCTATATATAGAGAAATTTATGCTTCTACACTGCAAAACGGCGTACGATTTCGGCTTTAAGAAGCCTCATCACTTGCAGCAATAAATGTATACACATAAAAAACATACTATATATTAAAGTAGAAAGAATTTACTATATGCTAATTGCATGACGTAGCTTGCGTTTTTGAAGTATATGCAATGCAGTGAATTCTTTTCAGTGTAATAGACATCAGCGGAATCACTAAATGAACAATATAATAAATTACAAAAGAAACAGCACCGCTGCCTGGGATCCTCAGTGCACCAATAAATAAATAAGAGGTTTGATTCTACCAGGACTGCCTATTAAACCTATCTGATTTTCTCTCGATATAGAGAAATTCATGCTTCTACACTGCAAGACGGCGTACCGTTTCATCTTTGAGAAGCCTTATCGGTTGCAGCAATACAATGTATACACATGAAAAACATACTATATATAGAATAAAGCAGAAAGAATTCACTATATGATAATTGCATAACATAGATTGCGCTTTCGTAGTAAATGCAAAGCAGTAAATTCTTTTCAGTGTAATAGACATCAGCGGATCAATAAATGACCAATATAATAAATTACAAAGGAAACAGCACCGCCACCTAGGATCCTCATAGGACAAATAAATAAATTAGAGGTTTGATTCTACCAGGACTGCCTGTTACATTTATCTGATTTTCTCACTATATATTGAGAATTCCATGCTTCTACACTGCAAGACGGCGTACCGTTTTGGCATTGAGAAGCCTCATCGTTTGCACAATACAATGTATAGACATGAAGAACATACTATATATACAAGCAGAAAGAATTCACTATATGCATATTGCATGATGTAGCTTGCGCTTTCGAAGTAAATGCAATGCAGTGAATTCTTTTTAGTGTAATAGACATCAGTGGGATCAACGATTGAGTGAACGAATTCTATCTATGTGATCAATTCTTTCCATTACATAGAAAGAATTGATTCGCTCAATCGTAGTTTCTTACATCCAAGAGTCCAAAAGCTGGATACTCTCGTTGTTAATGATGGTCGGCATTGCAAATTGAAGGATTTAAGAGCTAACGACGCCCACAATTTCAGCAAATTTTAAGAAATACATTTTTACTATGTCACATAGGCAGTCGAAACGGCGTGTTATAATTTATCTTTCTGACGATGAATGCCGGCTGTCACAAAACAGTCTAAGAGTTACGAGAGTTTGCAGGCTGAATAATATGCTTGATTCAAAAACTTACCCAAAACATATATATAATTTTCAATTTTTTTAAACGAATCAAGGCAAATACCCTTTTAATTTATAAAGCTTTCGGGATATATCCCTTCTTCAGTGAAGAGGAGATAAATCACGAAAGCTTTATAAAAGAGTCTTTGCATAAATTCGTTTAAAAAAATACATCGTCATCGATAGGTGATATATAATATATATTAATATATTTAATATATTTATATATAATATATAAAGGTTTCGTTTCAATCGGTATTACTCGAGACTGCGAATAGCAATTCTTTCCATATGTTTGGGTAGGTATTTGTATCGAGCAAATTCTTAAGCCTGCAATTTATCGTCACTCCTAGACGGTCATGTGATAGCCGGCAGCATTCGTCAGTAATATGAACTATCACACGCCTTTTTATATCTAATAATATATTATTATATATAATATATTATTATATATTATATATATTATTATCTATATATTATATCTAATAATTTAAATATAAAATATTATATTTAATTATTTTTAACGCACCACCTGCATCAATGTAAGTAGTGCGTTCATAAATGTTGAAAGAGCTGGTCTACATCATTGTACGTGGTTCATTAATTTTTTATGTTTAGAAAGTTTGACAATACTTACTTCGATTCATCTACTTCAGTTGTAATTTCTGCTAATTCTCATTTAATGTAAGTAGCAGTGATTTTCAAATAAGCATTTCTTGTCAGAAATTTATCTGACAGAAATTTTAAATTTTTAAACTTTTGTAAACAACAATTCACAGCACAGCGTTTATGTTATATTTCTGAACTTTTTTTGGTGTGTTCGGATTTAAAACTTGCATTCAACCATAGTCAAAAGCAATGTGATGGATGAAAATAAATATATTGCACGATTCCGTGTTATACAGTTTAAACATTTTTCAGATCTCCAATATGCTAACAAGATTCATGTTAAAGAAATTTAAGATTAATGTCAAAGAAGATTTGAAAATATTGTTTATTGGTTAAATTTCAATAATTTTTGTGTCTCAATATATGATACAACGTCCGTTTTTAAAAATCTTCTAAAAGGGTGCAACATTTATAAATTAAAAAGAGCTTTGGATTACAAAACATCATGACGAATAATATTTTATTTATACTAAATAATAAAAAGAAAATATTAATGAAGATTTGGTCATTTCATAATAGACATTTTAAATATTAAAGCTCTTCGAAGGTCAATTTACATAGGAAACATGTTGAATTCTTTAGAAGTTAACTTATCAGTGGTAAATTACTTAGTACCAGCTTCTGTTAAGAACATATTATGATATATTTCAATAAATTGTTGATATATCTGCTTTTGTAACTGCAGTGATCTACATTTATAGAGCTCGCAGAACCACAATTTTCCTAAACGAAAATCCATACAGCATACAACAATATAGCATTTAAGTTTTTAAAAGAAATGTTTTCTTAAAGCAATTTAAGAACTTACTGGCATTTTAAGCGGTTTTCCTTCGTTTGCCAAATAGATGGTACCTTTACGAATAATCTAAACAGATAATATCTATAAATGTTATTATTTTTGAAGAAATATTTATTTCAACAATATTCTAAGTTGATTATTTCAATTCGAAGTTGAACATATATGCAGCATATATGCAAGCGAATTTTTAGTACATTTGGAGCTGCTTTGATAAATATTTGTCAATTGTAACTCTCAATATCACCGACTCTCGGATAAAATGGTAGTACTGGAAAAATGGTGGCATCCTCATGAATGGATTTAACTTTCTTTAGACTGTTGTCTCAAACGATCTAACTGCAATAAATATGGATACATGTATGAGTGAATTTGAGTTGTGCAAGCCTGGAACCATCGGGGTCAATCTATTAAGATTCATTGGTTGTCGGGAATTCGATAAAGTATCAATTTAGTGCATTATGGCTCTCTGTCCTAATATGTCATAGTATTGATATGTCGTCTATATAGGGATAGTAGATTAGAGGCTTCGCGCGTGACTGATTTAACCAACTAGTTTCAAGTTAAGCCATAAAATTATGCGTAGATCAGTGTAATGGGATTGTCATTTCCGTAACTGATAATTGAAAAAAATATTCGTCTTCAAATTAAAGATAATTTTAAAATTATCTTAAATTAATGTGTTATTTAAATTACTCAGTCAATGCACTCAATTCTTTGTTTTGCGATGCGAGTGTACAACGATTCTACATCCGTTGAAATATGCAAAGAAGCGAAGTGCCAGGTGTGTTTGCAATTTTCGATTTTCTGCAAAAATGACAACGTAATTCTCATGTCAGATCGAGCAGAGTGAATTAATTCTTAAAGTTCGGTATGAAGAAATCTTGTTGGTAATTTACTTCGAGTTTATATGCAGCTTATGATTGGACCCCACCCATTTCGGCCTCTGCTCTTTGTGCACTTTCGCAGATAAAATTTGCCGAACTGTTTAAGTGACGGTCAAAGACCGATTGCAATCAATGATGCAATGACAGTTTTACTTACAAATTGGTTGAGATAATTATTGATTTATCGACAAACGTATACCTCTTTGTCAGATATTATATAGTATGATGGCGATGTGCTTTGCAATTTACTATTATTGTTTCCACACTACTGCTTGTGGGCCGGAGTTGACTATCTTGATGTCATTACGTTTTCTGAAAGACAGCAATCATACGGCACTGTCTTGTATGATTTCGTTAAGCAGGTTGTTATAACGCAGTTTGTGTACTCGTCCGTTTATTCGTGTTTGAATAATTGGTCCCGGAGAGACGGTAAGGCAAACATTTGCGCTCTAGATGCTAATGCCGTCAATAAGTTGGATCTTGTGAGCCATTCGCGTTGATCGTTGTGTTTCAGATTAGCAAATTTATTAGGTCTTCGGATCTGAGGGTCGACGGCGCGAAGCTGGAAGTGCAGCTTCAGTGGTTAATTTAAGTCCTTGATTGCCAAATCTTACCGAAAGCATCTTCTGTTTCCACACTTTATTTGGTAAGGGAATATTCAGAATGATTGAAATGAGCCTCTTCAATCCCTTGTCCACAAGCGACAATTATCCACCTCTGAAACATGGAATCTTCTTAGTAAGAAAAAATATCTTGGGTAAGTTAATTCTGTTCCAAGGCAGGAACAACGCGTGGTAGTTGTTGAGTTGGGTCAGTCTGATTCCCGCTTAAATTTGCTCGCCAGCGCCTCTATTAATTGTCTTACCGATTTGTGTAGAAAGAATTGATTCCATAGAAATAATTGATTCACTCAATCTCGTTTTCTTAAATTCTAGCAAGTTCGATCCTCTCGTTGTTATTGATGGCCTGCATTGGAAATTGTATGACTTAAGAGCTAACCCTACCCACAATTTAAGCTAAATGTCGGAAATGAATTTTTACAATGTCACAGAGGCAGCCGAAACTGTGTGATAGTTCCTCTTACTGATGATTGCTGCTGGCCATCACATGACCGTCTAGGAGTACCGAGAGTTTGCAGGCTGAAGGATTATGTTCCTATAGGGTTATGTTCATATTCATATTTAAACCGGGTCAGATTCGGATCACCCATCGATGACGGTACTAATAGATAGATATTATTGTATTTATTTAAACAAATCAATGCAAAGACATTTATTTTATAAAGGATTTAGGGTTTCTCCCCTCTTCACTAAAGAAGGAAGAAATCCCGAAAGATCTTTTAATTAAAAAGGGTCTTTGCCTTGATTCGTTTAAATAAATACAATAATATCTATATGAATATTATTTGAGCCTGCCGCCGGATCACAGAGCGATACGGCATTATAGTTTTTATTGATATATATAGACGTGGGAAATTGGACATAACTGGGTATTGAAATCCATTACTGTTTATCGGAAATAAAATTCTATGACTTGTTTCTTCCTTTTGATTTTCATCAGTAAGGTTTAGATGTTTAGAGTTTCCAGGGATTATCCACAACATTTTAGAACGGATTATCATAAGGATGACTATTACAAGACAACCTTCAAGTCAACAGGCGATCACAAAAGTGATTCGACATTATAATATATGAATATTATTAGAGCCTACCGCAGGATTGCAGAGCAATACGGCATTATAGTTGATTTTAATATATATACGGGAGAAAAACTGACAATTCTGGTTATTTGAAACCATCACAGTCCATTAGCATTAAAATTTCTAGTCCGTTTTCTGCTTATTGAGCCTTATCAGTAGGGTCCAGATTTTAAGAGTGTTCAGGGATCCTCTACAACATTTTAGAAGGATTTATCACAAGGATGATTATTACAAGACAACCTTCACGTACACAGGCGATCGTAACTGTGGTGGAGGATCCTTGAACACTCTTAAAATCTGGACCCTACTGATGAAGCTCAATAAGCAGAAACCGGTATCGCTCTGCGATCCGCGGACAGGCTCTAATAATATTCATATATTATAATGACGAATCACTTTTGTGATTGCCTGTGGACTTGAAGGTCGTGTTGTAATAATCATCTTTGTGATGAACCTTTATAAACTGTAGTGGAGGATCTCTGAATACTCTTAAAATCTGGACCCTAATGATGAAGCTTAATAAGCTGAAGCCGGTCTAGGGATTTGATTGCTGATGGCCTATGATGGTTTCCAATACCCGGTTGTGTCCGTTTTTCTCCCGTCTGTATATTAGTAACAACTATAATGCCGTGTCGCTCAGCGATCCGGGGGCAGACTCTTATAATAATTCTTTACCGGTTATCTGCTTAGTTTCACAATTTATTTACTATAGTATTGTACTTTATACTTTTTGGGTTACAACTTTGTGCATGTAAGAAATGTCTTTTCTAAGCTTTTCTATATAGCAGGTACTCATATATAGTTCGATATTTAAAAAAATTAATATATCTTAATTATAAATGTCAAAGAACAACGGGTGCGGTTCATAAACTTGTTCTATATTTGTTCAAGTTTTTAATTTGCATACATTTTATAGATAATACTATCTCGTTTATGCGTTTTTTTAAATCGCTAAAACTAACGATAAGAGATCATCAGGATGAACTGCCATTTTATCATTCTGGGTTATTACAAATACTTTCATATACGAAAATATCGTTACAGTAACCAACCAAAGTCTATGGTTGGTTACATGATATTTAAATCTATTCTTGAAGCCTTTTTTAAGAACTTGCTAGCATTAAGGTGTTTTTCCTGTGATATTGATTGTAGCTTCTTATTTCGTCTAATCACGTAATACTTGAACAATATATACTATATTCGTAATAAAAAAACTTCAAATCAAATTTTTTTTCACCAATAAAATATATAATTAATTTTATTAATTATATATAATTTTCTTAAATATTAAATTATTTGATGTCAATGTATTGTACTTAAACACAATTTATTTATAATTTGCTGTTTAAGCCATACAATTATCATCTCTAAACATGTATTCATTTTTATATAAAAAATATATCTACATTTTTTATATCTTTTATTTTTTTTATTATTTTGTAAAATATTTAATTTTTTCGCGTATATTAAATAGCAGTAATTTCTTTTAAAATTTAATTTTAATTTTATTATAATTATAATTTCTATTATATAAATATAATAATTGTTTTAGAGAATTCTGTAGGTCACATATCAAATCAAACACTTCATTGGATATTCATATTATTGGTGGTGACATGTGAGTGCTTGTAAAATTTATGTTTAAAATCCATATTTAATATATAAATCCATATATATTCTTGAATTTGTGTTAATTTCCGATCGCAAATAATCGATACCAATTAATTTTATTCTACTATTTACTTGAAACGATCAGCGTATCAAATACCCTAAAACTAGTATTTTTTACTGCGAATAATCTTGTTAAAAGAAAAGTCTTTGGTGCATATACAAAATGAAATATTGGTAGAATTTAGATTTAGTTCTTTGCTGAATAAATATTTTAAAAAATCCTTTGGATTAATTAACGAAGATTAATTAAAGAAAATGTTTTAAGTAAAACAGTTTATATTAAATCTGTAATCAAAATGTAATCAAATTATAATAAACAATTTTCTATTTAAATAGTGAATATTTTGTAGTTTAATTTGTTAATAGTTTAGAATGTCAAAGTATTTGATTATTAATTTTTAAATATTTGATTATTCTATAAAATCTGAGTTTAAATATTAAATTATTTAACACACCACATGTATTGTGTTACAAACCTACATGTTGTTTATATTTCTATAAAGTTTTACGATACTTACTTCGATTTTAACGAAGTAGGTATATTTTGACGATTTTAAGTCTATAGCAAACTTCTCATTACTTACTCTTAAAGTTTTTGTTTTGTAAATGGTTATTAAACAACTCAAAATCATGTATATCAAATTTAAAAAAGATTATAAAATTATTATAAAATTAAAAAATTATATTTTATAATTGATGCAAAAAAATTGATGTAAAATTTAAAAAAATTTTAAATTGATGTAAAGAAAGCAACTTAAAAGTTACTCGAAATATCGGCAGCGCCCCGTTTCTATAATTAGAATCATAATTGTAAATTATGTATAGCATTATATTTTAAGGTTTTAAATACTTGAAGCTTTTGTTGTAAGAATTACTTTTAATGAAACTCTAAATATTTGAAAAAAATTGAAACTATTTATGAATATTTTTGTGATGTAAGTAAATTTAATTTTGTATTAATATCAATTTCCTTAAATTTACCAATTTATAATATATAGGAAGCAAGGAAAATCAAACAAGATTATTTAATATTTCAATGTTAACCGAAATCATGATCAGGAGAAATTGTTACAGCTTTCCAAATTGTTTTCTCGATGATGGCAGTTGCCAATGAAATATTGAATAATCATGTTTGATTTTTCTTAGGTCTTACAAATTAAAAACAGCTAAATTCATTGAAAAAAAATAGCATAAATATCTTCGATTTTTGTAATTTTTGATAACCATACACTTTTTAATATTTTTAATCTTTGAATTCCATAGATTAAAAATGTGTAATAATATATTATATCTAATAATTTAAATATAAAATATAAAATTTAATTATTTTTAAAGCACCACCTACATCAATGTAAGGGTGCGTTCATAAATGTTGATGAAGTTGGTCTACATCATTGTACGTGATTCGTTAATTTTTATGTTTAGAAAGTTTGACAATACTTACTTCGATTCATCTACTTCAGTTGTAATTTCTGCAAATTCTCATTTAATGTAAGTAGCAGTGATTTTCAAATAACCATTTCTTGTCAGAAAATTTTAAATTTTTAAACTTTTGTAAACAACAATTCACAGCACAGCGTTTATGTTATATTTCTGAACTTTTTTGGTAAATTCGGATTTAAAACTTGCATTCAAACATAGTCAAAAGCAATGTGATGGATGAAAATAAATATATTGCACGATTCCGTGTTATACAGTTTAAACATTTTCAGATCTCCAATATGCTAATACAGATTGATGTTAAGGAAGTTTAAGATTAATGTCAAAGAAGATTTGAAAATATTGTTTATTGGTTAAATTTCAATAATTTTTGTGTCTCAATATATGATACAACGTCCGTTTTTAAAAATCTTCTAAAAGGGTGCATCATTTATAAATTAAAAAGAGCTTTGGATTACAAAACATCATGACGAATAATATTTTATTTATACTGAATAATAAAAAGAAAATATTAATGAAGATTTTGTCATTTCATAATAGACATTTTAAATATTAAAGCTCTTCGAAGGTCAATTTACATAGGAAACATGTTGAATTCTTTAGAAGTTAACTTATCAGTGGTAAACTACTTAGTACCAGCTTCTGTTAAGAACATATTATGATCTATTTCAATAAATTGTTGATATATCTGCTTTTGTAACTGCAGTGATCTACATTTATAGAGCCCGCAGAACCACAATTTTTCTAAACGAAAATCCATACAGCATACAACAATATAGTATTTAAGTTTTTCAAATTAATGTTTTCTTAAAGCAATTTAAGAACTTACTGGCATTTTAAGCGGTTTTCCTTCGTTTGCCAAATAGATGGTACCTTTACGAATAATCTAAACAGATAATATCTATAAATGTTATTATTTTTGAAGAAATATTTATTTCAACAATATTCTAAGTTGATTATTTCAATTCGAAGTTGAACATATATGCAGCATATATGCAAGCGAATTTTTAGTACATTTGGAGCTGCTTTGATAAATATTTGTCAATTGTAACTCTCAATATCACCGACTCTCGGATAAAATGGTAGTACTAGAAAAATGGTGGCATCCTCATGAATGGATTTAACTTTCTTTAGACTGTTGTTGCAAACGATCTATCTGCAATAAATATGGATACATTTAGGAGTGAATTTGAGTTGTGTTAGCCTGGAACCATCGGTTACAATCTATTAAGATTCATAGGTTGTCGGGAATTCGATAAAGTATCGATTTAGTTCATTATGGCTATATGGCCTAATAGGCCATACCATTGATATGTCGTCTATATATGGATAGTCGAATAAAGACTTCGCGCGTGACTGATTCAACTAACTCGTTTCAAGTTCAGCCATAAAATTATGCGTAGGTAGGTGTAATAAGATTGTTATTTCCGTAACTGATATTTGAAAAAATATTCGTCTTCAAATTAAAGATAATTTTAAAGTTATCTTAAATTAATGTGTTATTTGAATTACTCAGTCAATGCACTCAATTCTTTGTTCTGCGATTTAAGTGTATAACGATTCTACATCCGTTGTAATATGCAAAGAAGCGAAGTGCCAGGTGTGTTTGCAATTTTCGATTTTCCGTTAAAATGACAACGTAATTCTCATGTCAGATCGAGCAGAGCGAATTAATTCTTTAAGTTCGGTATGAAGAAATCTTGTTGGTAATTTACTTCGAGTTTATATGCAGCTTATGATTGGACCCCACCCATTTCGGCCTCTGCTCTTTGTGCACTTTCACAGATAAAATTTGCCGAACTGTTTAAGTGACTAAATAAATAAATGATTTTGTTACATAACAACACAAAAAGTAAAGAATTTACAGTCAATAGTCAAACAAAAACTTCGAACAGTCAACCAAAAAAACTTTTTTGGTTTATCATAATCTTTTCCTCGTCTTCCAGCTTTTTATGTCCTCAAATCCATGGGGATATGAGCCCCCCTTCAATCAATCCAACACGCCGCCTTCCGACTGAACCACCGTAGTCTTTCACCCCCCGAAGAATCCAATCGGTGCAGACTATGCTAGGTAAACGAGAGACAAGGAGCTTAAGAAACCTTAGGCTTTGCTCTGGGGGACGTTATCTTGGGAAGAAGACTAAACCCAAGATAGTCCAGGTGCCCCAAAGGCGCACCTGGGTTTTCCGTTTCAACGACAGATGCTAAGCCCGTTTCAGGGCCCACCTAGCTTTCTTCAGGATACGTTTAAGTCTATACAGGTCGGCTTTTGCCGACCAGTTCACCGTAACGGTGAACCCCAGGTATTTTACTCGACTTGTGAAGGTGGGAAGTGGTTCAGAGGCAAATATGGAGGAGACGCCGTGAGTGCTAATCTCTTAAGTTTTTTCTTAGTTGCAGGGGTACCATGAAAGACAACCGCCTGCGATTTAGCAGAGTTTAAAATAAGATTGGATATGTGTAACTGGTCTTTTAATCTTAAAAAGAAACGGCTGATGTCAGAGACTACGTCTTTACACCTGTGTCCAGTGAACAGGGCTGTGGTGTCACCAGCATACACCACAAGACGTTGTTCGCGTTTAAATATTTTGAATAGGTTAACGAAGGCAGCAAGATATAAGATAGGAGAAAGAGGGGATCCTTGAGGTACACCCGTAATAAGGTAAAACTGACGCGCATCAGGGTCGTCTTCATAGTAAAATCGCTTGGTATACAGCAGGATCTCCACTCTGTTCACAATTCTCGCAGGCAACCCGAGGGACCTGAGAGAAGAGATCACAAAAGGAATGGAGATGCGGTCAAATGCAGCAGAAAAGTCTAGGAAAACAGCCACAGCCAGGCGATGGCTATTTTCCCGACAAATCTGCTCCACCTCACCAACTGCTGAATGTACCGAGCAACCTTTGACAAACCCATGAAAACCAGGAGGGATCAAATTACGCCTACTTAAATGGCCGCGAATTTTACGCGCAAGCGCTTTTTCGTAAATCGACACGAGGGCATTTTGAATCGAAATGGGTCGCAAATCTTTTGGGCATGAGCAGGATTTTTTCTTAGGAATAAAAACACGCTTACTTATATTGATGCCTGCTACATCAGATGGGGAGGCTAAAATCATTGTGACGGCCACCTCTCTTCTCTGATCAGCTGTCAAAAGCTGACAGACCCGAGAAGAAAGTGGAGCGACGGATTTGGATGTGCCCGGGAGTGGACCCTATGAGTTAAAGATATCCGTAACAGATAGATCCCTATTTCTGAAGTTACACCAAGGCGGGATTGGTTGAGGTGATTGAGTGGCTCTATAGTTGTGTAGGGCTAGTGACTCCTCCAAAACTTTATCAAGGCCTACATTCCCTATCCAACCCAATGCTCTATCCTTCCAACACACAAACTTTTCCTTCTTGACTATCTTCCAGAAGGAAGACTGAGACAGGTTAAGGCGAGCAATATTCGTCTTATCCCTACCCAGCTAAAACCTATATCTAGTGCTCCAGTATTCATTTGAGAGGGTTTGTCTGGCGGAAGCAGAGAGATTAGGAAGGTTCAGCAATTTAGCTAGGACCTTGAGTTTTGTAGGAGTGGGATTGTATAAGCGACCTTAATAGGTAGTCGATAAATCGCGGTAGCTTGCGAGGAGAAGTAGGCATTGAATACGGTTAAACTCTCATTTCCTATTCTTGGGAAGAGCCGGATAGCCGCTTGAAAGAAGGCCACTCTGATTGGATCAAAGTGAAACCTTCTTCGAAGCAACATATCCTCCTCTATCCTCCAACGAATGAGGTCATGAGAGGTGGTCAACTGTTGACGCGAATGCTCCATGCAGTGGGGTTTAAGCAACCACCTCGAGTGAAGCAGTAAAATGTCGAGGATTGAATTTGATGATGTGCAATGAAAAGTGAGGGCAGGTGGTTTGTGAATAAAGTAATCGTTCTGGCTCTGCGAAGTGATGCGTTGATCCAACGACCAGTTCTGTCGTTGAAGTCTCCTAGAATCATGTCATAGCCGCTGTCGATAATACCATCCGGAGGTCACGATTCTTGTGGATCTCCCATGGACGAATGTAAACATTGGCTAGACTGAGGCGTGTTCCGTTCTTACTAAATGAAACTACCAGACAAGACAAGGCTGGACATGAGTAGTTTAGCAAGAGGGAAGACCTTAAGGAGCACTTAACTAAGGTCAAGAGTCCTTGAGATGAAGAGGAGTGGGGTGGGGTTATGTACGGAGTATAGTGGGAACTGATATGCTTTGGGATATATCGAGTAATGTCATGGGGAAGACGGATAGACCGCGTCTCCTGAAGGAATATAACATCTGCGTTTCTACCAGATAGAAGTCTAAGGGCGGAAGCCCCTCCCGAGTTCCACTGAAGGATATTCAGTGAAAAAGGCTCACGAGTACTCTGCATTGTGATGAACTAGTTTGATTGGGGGATTGCCAACCTAGACCAAGCTAGGAGCGGGAATGTTTCCCTTCCCACCACCAGCCCCGTCCATGGGAGGCACTTGCCCCTGGGCCGCATCTTCACTTCCCCTAAGCTGCATTTGTTGGATAAGCTTACCGATTTTTAACGGGGGACGGCGTTAGCCGAAGCTCCCCTCTTGTTTGACTTTTGGGCTGGAGCAGGCACGGAAGCCGGGCTAATAAACATATTGGCCACGGTATTTATTATTAACTGCTCAATTTGCTTCATGAAGGTCTCGGATTTGAGATCTGAGTATAATTCAGAAACTGGAGCACTGAATGCCACCTTAAAGAATGACTCTTTTTGGATTATCGGCCCTTGAAACCTACTTAGGTATAATTTAAAGTGGGGGCATTTTCTTGCCCATGCCGCATGCTCCTCTCCGCAGTTGAGGCATTTTGCGGGGTTCAGACAAGGTGAGTCAGTGGAGCATTCAAGCTGCCCACATTTGCCGCAGCAAGCCGCTGCACTGCAGCTGGAGGCCCAGTGCCCCCATTTATGGCAACGGCTGCAGTGCGGGTATGTAAATTCTTCCGTTGAAACAATCGAAAATCTCAGGTTGAAACCCAAGAATGGGTTAAAATGTGATTTAGTCAATACTTCAGCTTGCCCCACAGGAGCAGAATAAAACCCACATTAATGTGATCACCATTGCGGCCAGTTAGAGGCCTAACATTCTGTATTTTGTAGGTTTTTTTAAGATTTTCTAAATCGTCCTCTTCCAGGGCAGTAGGAAGATTATTTATTTTTATACTTGCCATAATTGGCTTTGTTTCGAATCTGCCAATATCTGTATAATTATTTAGAAAGAATGTATCATATTCGTTTAGTGCTTCTTCGGAAGCGAAAGATATCATAATCGTTGTTTCCAAATATCTCACTGAATTAAAAACCACTCTATTTCTGAACTTTATAGCAAAATCACGCAGGAAGCGATTATAAAGAGAATGTCTCTCAAGGGGTTTTAATAGAGTTATCACCCCTAAATTTTTTGTTTTAGGGATTGGAGGAAGTAATTCCCCCTCACCAGTAATATAAATAAATTCACTGACCTGCTTGTCGTTTATTAAGTCGGATTTTACTTTTTCTCCAAAGAATTTTCCTTGATTTTGATTGGATTTGCTGGAAACTGCAAATTTCCGCTTTTCATTAATCCTCCGACAGTACTCATGAAATTTTTCAAAACCGTTTAAGTGACTGTCAAAGAACGTTTGCAATCAATGATGCATTAGCAGTTTTACCGCATACGTAGCGTTTTAAAAATGTGTAGTGTACAAGTAATTTCGGAGCTATCAAACGATAGCAGCAAAAATTAGGCTGAGTGGGTCTTTGTACACCTTGGGACTCAACGATGTTGTCGCTGAAAAATAGATGGCTCGGCTTATAGCATCATATGTGAACTGTAAGGTGGGATATCTAGAATACCTCTGGAAACATAGTTCAGAAATACGTCATGCTTGATGTAGTTAACGCATTGTAGAATCAAGTTTTACCAACGTTTGTGAACTGCCGGCTGTGCTGCGTAGAAACTATCGTGTCGCGTGGATTGCGACCTCGATTCCTCGCGGCACACTATCACCGAACTGAACTGGGAGTAACCATTTAACCATCACCACCGTGGCGTGCCTGCTTGCGATTTTTGAGGCTACTCGCCTTATTGTACAGCTTACTGCAATTGAACGAACTCCTCCATCTTTCTTGTGAAAGGCCAGTAATTTGGCATCACACACGATGTTTTGCCTGCAAATCAACGAAAGTTGCCTGGTCAGTCGGCATCAAGGCTGCGTCACTGCATAACGTACGGACGTCTCTTCGAATATCTCCATCCTCGATTTTTTTTGAGGCTTTACATCTCCGATATTCTTCGCTTTCTTCTGGACTTGAGCGGTGGTGAATTAGTTAGTCTTGACTGATTTTGATGGGGCCATCGTAGCTGTTACTCTTCATATTGATCACTCTAGTAAGTCGGCGAATTTCAGCTTAATCAGTGTCTTTCCAGCGGATGATCATGACGACTTTTGGGAAACATATCATGTTTTACCATGCGGTTTTGTCGGAAGGATTCGAGACGACTGCATCAACCAGATCTGCCATATTCGAAGTGAAGCATGCTCTATATCCACGTGGGATCTTGAGAATTATTCGTGCATTCGGGGCAAGTAGGTCCGAGGGGTTCTTGCATTTTGTGTTCTCGTGCACGAAAATTCAAAGATAACAGCTCAGTGCAAAAATAGTGCTATGTGCTTTCGCCGGTGTCCACGGCAGTTTCAGGGATATATCTTGACGAGTTAGTGTTGTATTAAATATGGCAAGCGGAAGTTAATAATCGCGACATCCTAGCGTTTGTCCCTGCTTTTGTACCACTCCGGAAGCGTTAGCGTCAAAGAGCCTGTGACAAACTGAGCACTGTACCCGCCCTTGGCTTAATGTGTGCGTATTCGACTATATTCTATTGTTGATTTATCGTATTCGGCTATGTCATGTCTTGTATATTCATGACTGCCATGGTACGTTCTAGTAAAAGCTCAGTTTACAACTGAATTTGGTTGCAAATTCAGTTGTAGATCCTTCTTGAGGTTGTTGATACGACCTTTTTAAATTTGATAATTTACCTGTATGTATTGGCATAGTTAACTTATGAATAAATAGTTTAATCGAATTAACGATTGATATCAAACTAATTTAAATCAAATACTTTATTTTCTTTTGAATAATAAATAATAAATAATTTTAAATTATAAATAAAACTTAATGAAAAATGATTTATTCTAAATATTAAAAATGACAAAAATGTCTTTAACTCATCACTTCTTTCCAATTATTTTTATTTTATTTTAAGAGAGTTGATTGATACGTGCTTCGATTCACACTCTTCAATTGCTATTTCTGCTAATGCTAAATTAATGTAAGTAGAAGTGATTTTCAAATTGTCATTTTTGTTTTCAATTTTTTTTATTTTTTATAAATCTTTTTTCTTAATGTTTTTATTGCATTTCTAACAGTTCAATATCCTGCAAGTTAATGTATAGCTGAGAGTTTATGACATTTAAAAAATCTCTTTTTTTAAAAAGCTGATTTTTGGAAAAGGTGATATTTTCAAAAGCTGATTTTTGTTGAAAAGTTAAGTGTTTTAAAAGCTGATTTCTTAAAAAGTTAATTTTATTAAATTGATAATTGAAAAGCCTTTTTTAATAAATTAACGTAATTTACTTTAAATAAGTAGCGGATAATTTATTACGTCCTTTGAGTTTCGAGCATTAAAATTGATTAATGAGATTAATAATGAGATTTTTTAAAAAATCTCATTTTTTAAATGATTTAAAAAAATGTTAAATCTAAATTAAAACTTAATTTCTAGATATTAATAAATAATAATAAATTACATATTTAATGTAATTTAATAACTTATGCTTTATGTCTGAGTTGAACAGTTTATGAATTAAATCAATTTGCGATTCTATTCTACCAAATCAATTGCTCAATAGAGATATTGATTTAGTAGCCAGTAAATCAAGTTTTATTTCCAAAAATAAAGAGTACACGTGTACTCTTTATAAATGCATACACAGTATGCATTTATTTGTTTTTAATTATATTTGGTATATTCCATTTTAATTTTATTTTTTATAATAAAAAAATAAAATCTCAGGATGTAATTATATTTTACTTGAGCACGTGATTAACTAAATCAGACATCTGAATATGTTATTTCTGGTTATAACATATCGTTTACAGCAGAGGTAGTCAACTCATGGCGCATGCGCCGCATGTGACGCATTGGACGATGCGATGCGATTATCTTTTTAGAGAAGGTGATAATTTCAAAAGCAGATTTTTTTTGAAAAGAAAAGTTTTTTAAAAAGCTGATTTCTCAAAGAGCTAATTTTTTGAATTGTTAATTGAAAAGCTAATTTTTAAAATTGTTATTAATTCTTTCTTGTTTCTGTCATTTTATCAGTTTCTATTTTTTGGTGTGATCGGATTTAAAACTTGCATTCAACCATAGTCAAGAGCAATATGACGGATAAAAATAAATATATTGCACAATTCCGTGTTACACAGTTTAGAAATTTTTAGATATTTAATCGCTAATACAGATTGATGTTAAGGAAGTTTAAGATTAATGTCAAAGAAGATTTGAAAATATTGTTTATTGGTTAAATTTCAATAATTTTTGTGTCTCAATATATGATACAACGTCCGTTTTTAAAAATCTTCTAAAAGGGTGCATCATTTATAAATTAAAAAGAGCTTTGGATTACAAAACATCATGACGAACAATATTGAAGAGATAATGATAATAAAATAGAAATATGAATGAAGATGTAGTCATTTTTCATAAATATTTTGAATATTAAAGCTGTTCGCTGGTAAATTTGTATAAGAAACATACAGAATTCTGTGGAAGTTAACTTATCAGCTGTAAACTACTTTGTACCAGCTTCTGTTTAGAAAATATTATGATATTATATCTACATTAACAATCGTTAATCCCTGGCAGCGATCAAACAGCAATAATATATATAACCGAATTAGAACCGAATTATTCTCGCAATATTCAAAGTCGCTACGTATGCCCAGCCATTCTATGTTTGACGACACACTTCAACAACCGTGAACGCGTTTGCTCTAACGGAGCTCATCAGTACCGTGACTTTTATAATCATCCATAGGCACCTTAACACACGCTTAAACAATGTCTAAAGCTCGAAAAACAGAACTACTCTTAATCTGAATCATCAGAGGAAATTTAGCATAAGCTCTGTGCATGGCAGTGACTATTACAGTTTAACCATGCATCAGGCACTAAATTCTTTTTAATAGAAATGCTGTTTTACAGGGATACTTTCAAGTATACAAATATATAAAATATAATTTGTTGTTACATCTGCCCTGGGACACTCAATGGTGTACTCGTAAATAAATCACTATGTTTTCCTCATGATGAGGCATAAACACCATGCAGCATTCTACATATTTTAATCAGACCAAGAAATAGAACCGAATTATTCTCGCAATATTCAAAGTCGCTACGTATGACCAGTCATCCTATGTGTGACGACAAACTTCTACAACGGTAGAAGCGTTTCGCTCTAACGGAGCTCATCAGTACCGTGATTTTAATAATCATCCATAGGCAAAATAACATACGCTTTAACAGTGTTGAAAGCTCAAAAAGCAGAACTTTCCTTAACTATCTTTATCTGTATTATCAGAGAGGATTTAAGATTTTTTCACACCTTCTTGACACCTGATTCACAGTCTTGTTTTTTTGTGGTCATGTAAGCGTGCGCTGGCACGCATTTGCCACGTTAAAATAAATCATTTTTTTAAGATGAGCTCTGTGCATAACAGTTCGTATTGCAGTTTAACTATACATCAATTTAAGCGTGCAAATATACGCATGGTTTCGGTTTTCTGTGAATAAAGTCGTTTCCAACACTGCTTAATATTTCCGCTTTTGAATAAAGGCGTTTCTGCCTTCTAGAAGTGACATGGTGACTAAAAGTGGTAAATCAATGTCTAATCTTTCAACAAACACCATTTTCTATAAATTCCGAATTTCGTAAGAAATCCAGGAGCGTTGTTTACTCAGCACATCCGTGCACTACTAATATACATACCGTGTCCATTAAGAATCAAATCAGTGCAGCGACAATTTAACAACAACCTCTTTATAGTGTTTAAGGATGGTCCGCACAGCCATTTGATCTGGTAAAGAGCGCAATCATCAGTCAATTAAGCAAAAATGTCGGAAACACCTTTATTCACAATGTTACACAAGCAACAGAAACAACCATAGGGTACTTTATTCTTCTGATGAGTTTTGACGATTACTCCGTCATTTCGATGCTCAAGTTGTCGTCTAAAAGTGACAGATTATCACCCTGTTCATTCTTCGTTTGATCAAAATATTGTAGGAGCTCATCAGTGCTACTAATCAGATCAGATATCTGAGTCGACTTATATTATTAATCGACTATATAAATTAAATTAAAGATACATAATAAATTTATAAGATTTTATACAATATATATTTATACCAATTTTAAATTTAAAATTTAAAATAAAAGTTAATTTTTATAAATTGACTAATAAATGATGTACATTTATAAGAGGTCATCAGGAGGAACTTATGTTATCATACTGGATCCATTAAAATATTTTCAAATACTAAATTATCGTAACAGTAACCAACCAAAGTCTATGGTTGGTTACTGTTACGATAATTTAGTATATATATTTCAGATATAAATAATATCTGAATATATAAATATATAATATAAATATAATATTAATATATAAATGTATTCCTGAAACCTTTTTAAGAACTTGCTAGCATTGAGTTATTCTGGGATCGTTTTATTGATAGTAGCTTTACATTTAGTCTAAACACGTAATATTATTTTCATATTACGAATGAAATATACAATATATATTGTATATATAATGTGATTTTTAAATATTAATTTTGCGATATTTTAATTTTAAAGTTCTAATTTAAAAATTAGTATAAAATTATTAGTCAATTTGAAGTAAAAGTTTAATCAATATATAAAACTTTAACTCAATTTATTTATAATTTGCTGAAATAACTCACGTGTTTTTACCATACAATTACCATCTCTCAACCTTTATACAATTTTATTCATTTTATTGATAAATATTTAATCTTTGCATGTTTTCTTTATAATGCTGTCTTGAAATTTGAAATATAAATTTTTTTAATTTTTTTGCATGAAAATTATGATTTCTATTATATAAATATAATAATTTATTTGTTTAGAAAATTCTATATGACAGATTTTATATCAAGTACTTCATTGGATATTTATAGTAGTGATGACATGTGAGTGCTTGGAAAATTTATGTTTAAAATCTTTATTTTTTTGATAAAAATAAATGTATATATCCAATATAATATATATTATATATTGTTAATTATTATATATTGTTTATATATTATTATATATTGTAATATATAATATAGTATAATATGTGCAATTAACAGTAAATTAACCCAGAAACAAAAGCTTCTAATTTATTGAATAACGCGTTTCGAATTTTTTCTTTTTTTCGCGTTGTTTTAACGTTTCAATAAATTTAAAGTTTAGGTTTTCTGTATTAATGTACTGTTATATATAGTTATGATCAATGCTCGTGAGTTGATGGCCTAGATTATGTAACAATGTGTTCATATATTTTGATCGTTAAACAGGAAACGGGCAAGACAAATATTTCTTTATTTCAACGTTTCGCCTCTCGGCTTCGTCAGGAAAATTGTATATATTTATCTCACAAACATTTTTAGGTAAAAAAGTTCTCGTTAAATTGATTACTAGGATCCATTATTTGAATACAATTAATGTGATTAGTAAACTTTACTAGTTTACTAATCGCATATGTTATATATACAAAATAATGTTGTTTGTATATATATTACTTCACCAGCACGAAATCAAAGATATTTAAAACGTTTCGTTTATTTAAACTTTTCAATCTAAAATACAAGCTAAGTACCTCTCCGTATAATGTCCATAATCGATAGCGTTGGACTTCCTCATCTTCGTTATCACTACTTTCAGATAGCGCCAGATCATCTAGAATATCTGAATCAACCGATCCACTGACAACTAGCCGGCCTTTTTCCGGTATCATCTGTTTGTTTATAGCGGGCGTAATTATTTGATCTGTTTCACAAAAGTCAGTTAATAATTCTGTTTCATAATTAAAACTTCCGTCCGATTCATGATTATCACTATTTGCGTTCGATAAACTGTCAGTTAATTCAGAATCAGATAATGTGTGTACGTCATGTGCCATATAACCGACGGTCTCTTTACTAATTTCGGTTTATGGCTGTGAGTTTATATGTAAAGATTCAGGATCATCAGCGTCGTTATTATTTGATGAATTGTCGCATTGTTGCAGAAAGGTGTCAAAATGTGGCTTAATTTTGCTTGAAAGACTTTGGGGCTTTACTGTGATTGCGGAGCTCAATACTTTTAGTGTGAATTTTCCGTTTTCTTCTATAAGTACACAATCTCTGTAGGAACACAATTTATGTGTTCCTGTAAAAACTGACGTATCGACACTGGATCCTGGTATATTAGCTAGCGTGACAGTTACTTCATTTGTATTGTTAAATTCAATGTATCCAGGAGCGGACTGATCAATTGACGATGGAAGAGAGTCAACTGCCAGATCAAGTGCCTGGAAGGGGTTTATTCTTCGTGTGGGATTCTCCATTATGGGGATAGTAATCTCGTAATACGGTCGGTTTAACATATCAATGCTAGATAATATAGCTTTTAAATTTCCTCTCAAGAGTGCTATTGATATTCGTTGAAAGAGCCGTGCAGATGCGATGCTGTATGGTATAGATGATCGAATTGCTAAGGATCGGGCGATTCGTCTGATGATCTTCTCCCCTTCCATATTCCAGCCGCCGTAACACTCCAAGACTGCAGGTATGAAGTTATAAACAGAAAAGAGAAAACACTGTCAAAAGCAATAAGAAAATAATATGTGCGTGAATATCTTCTTAGAATCACTAGGGTGATCTCTTGTCGCGCCATACGAAGTGATGCTCCATATTTATACCGTTACCTGCATTAAACAAATTTATGTAACAGGCCAATTAGTCAACTCTGAAATTCATACTACAAAGCAATATATTTATGTTTCATAACATCATGTATATATAGCAAAGTGGTACGATTATGGGAACACTGTTGCTCTAGTATACGCAATACTTTATAGGTCATAGTATGAAACGCAATATATAGAACCAGACATTTTACTTGGTACAGATACATAGATTATGTGTTTGTAGTCTGGAAAGTATCAGATAGTCACCAGACAGAGTTCACAAATCATATGAATGAATTTGGACCATAAAGTTTACAGTTGATTTAAACAATCCTGTTAAATTCTTAGACATGATAATCTATAGAGACAGTATTGGAAAAATCCAATCGAAGATTTGTCAAGAGAGCTCATAGCTAAAATTACATCTGCATCCAAAAATCAATCATCCGATGTATATGAAAGAAATATTATAATGAATGCAGCTCTTCGGATAAAACGTATATGCAACAAAAAGGGACATGAGGAAACTAAAACATTATGTTCGCATTTAAACTCGAGAGGATATACGATGAGAGAAATCCTTTTAATAAAGAAAAAAAATTTAATATGAATGTTGGACAATCGCCATCGAAAGATAAAACTAAAAAAAACATGTATTTATTTACCACTGCATAGAGGATAAAGGCATTTATGTAGCGATATTATGACAACATGTAATGCGGAAAAGCACAATAATTGTCTGATTATTTATCTTAATGGCTAAAACCGTTTTCTGTAAGCAATAACAATTGATCGGTCTACATTTGCATGGTCTCTCTTATTTATGTGTTTTGCGTAACAAATTGAATATGCCCGTTGTACATTTTTTGGATTAATGTATAAGATACATTCATTAGATGTATGTTTACTCAAGGATGTAATATAGCAGTTGCCATCATCAGAAAAATATCAGGAAATCATCAGATTTTTCTTTGTTCTTATAAATTAAAAATAGCTAAATTCAAGGAAATGGATATCCTAAATACCTTCAATTTTCGTACGTTTTGCTATCCATCCATTTTTTAATATTTTTAATCAGTAATTTCATAGATTATTATATAATATATTATATATTATTAATTTAATATAATAATTAATTAAATATATTTTTTGTTAATTATTATATTTAATTATAATAATTATTATATTTATAATAATAAATATTTAAAATTTATTATATTTATATAATTATTACATGTTCTTTCGAAAGACGACGTCATTGGATTCTGAATTTTATCTTACTCCGGCATTCTTACATCCTAAATGGAGAGAACCCTGTGCAAGGAAAAGACGGCTGATCTGGATACCATCTGTCCATGGATATCACGATAAATTCTGCGCTATTAGAATTCCAGTACATGCACGGTGCTCTTTGTGCATTTGTGTTCTTTGCAAAAATGAATGCGCATCTAACCTGCATATCTTCACTTGCCCAATTTTGAAAAATATGTCACTATCCGATATTGACAGTAGGAGAAGATTTAGAAATACAATTTATAAAATTGATAAACTTTTGGTGTATTTATTTTGTTTACCCAGTACCGAAAGGTAAAGAGGTATAATAAATTCTCTCATAATTATTATATTTAATTATATCTTTTACGTAATACCTACATTGTTATTATTGTTAAGAAAGTTCTACAATACTCAGTTTAAGGCACACTCCTCAAGTGTTATTTCTGCTGAAGCTCGATTTTTGTAAGTAGCAGTGATGTTCAAATTATCAATTTTTTCAATGAGTTTTTAATTAGACACCTTCGCAAATTTTATTTATGAACAATTTATTATAAACTCACTTATGATTTTAATTAATCATCGCTAATATTAAAGAGAGCTACTAATTATTAAATAATTGGAAAATGACTACGTTATTACATTCATTATTTATTTAGAATATTCTACAATACTCACTTCAATGTACATACTTCAATAGTAATTTCTGCTAATGCTCGTTTATTGTAAGTATTTGTTAAGTTCAATTAGCATTTTTATTCGAATGCCATTGTTATTTTTTTAATTTCTGTCTTTACATTTTTGATTATATTTCTTATGGTAAAATTCTCTTAATAAGTTTTTCCAATAGTAAGTTTTTCGTAATGACTAACTTTCACATGTTATTTCATTTTATTTAAAAATGGATGGCAATAAACAATTTAATTACATTAACAATTTAATAGTTTTAATTTAATAGTTTTTTCTAGCAGTTAAATTCCCTAACGGTAAAATTTTGAAAATAATATTTGTCGCGAGTAGCTCATGCGAATCACCCAACGCTCGTGTTGGGTGCTTCGCATGTTGGTTACTAATAAAAAAAACCTACTGATTCTCATTCAGTATATCTTCTATTAAATGTTTGCAAAACACATGGGATGGCTTTTTTCAAGAACGCGCTGAAAGATTCCAGACTGGTTCAAGTTGTTGACAACAATTTTATATCAACGCTTTGCCTGGGATACTCGAATTATAATTATATATTCTAATTTTATTCGAGTTGTAACGAAACAAATGCTAGAATAGCCTTTAAACTTTGAAGGAATTAGAAGAATCCAAATTATAGAAGTATAATCCATTCTATTATTTTAATGTATCAATTTTTAACGAAAGATTAAACAAATTATGGCCCTTACAATTGATAATCTATTAATGCTTAGAGGGAGCTTCTTGTCATGACTATACATGGCAAGATAGTTTGCCAATACATCTATGGAATCAATAGAATTTAACCTTGTTATGTCTACATTTTTTGCATGGAACTCAACATAATGAAGAAGTTCACATCTTGGGAATTCTTTGACATCACTCACACAAACATTTCCATTTAAGAAATGTGGATTTAAATGTATGCGACATTAGATCTTTTGAAAATAATCATTTAGCGTTGCAAAACAATGTTTTGATGCGTTATTATGAAATTTGAACTTTAATCGATTTTCCACACGTAATATTGGGCACAATTACGATTAATGAACACAACTTTTATCTTGGCAAATGTGTTTTTTATAATTTGGCACCGTCGTTTTCGTAAAATGTGTGGAGCTGAAATCGTAACGCATTGGTTTACGCCTCTGCAACTTGTATTAGATACATTCTCCTTTATTGGGATTTTAATGAAAATGCAATTAGTGATAGTAAATAATATAAACATTTCTACACCGACAAGTGTTTTACGTTAGAGCTAACGGATTTAATTAATTTTTAAAATAATGTAATTTTATAATTATAATTATTTTAAATAATATAATTTTAAATTAATTTTTCTTTTAAACAAGAAATTACTAGCATTAATTTCAATGATAGATTAAACTAATTAAATTATTAAATACTTATTAATAATAATTAATAATTAATTACAATTAATTATTAATTTACTAATTAATCATTGAAATTGGATTAAACTCATTTCAATAACAGATTTGATAATCCGTTTATTCAGCATACATTATACATTAACGTACAAAAAATAGGTTATAAGTCGCGCGTATTATTTTGCATATTTTGAAAGAAACATGCAAAATAAAAAAATTATAATAAAAATTGAGAACAGAACTTATACCTTGATGGAATCGGATGTGTTTGGGAAGTTTGCTTATAGAATATAGCAACTGTTTATACAAATAGAATATTTCGATTGCACAAATGCAATTGCAATATTTTATGTATTTTCGATTACATTGCAATCGAAAATATTGTTTTTTTCTTATATTGTAATTATTTAAGAACGCTTCGCATCTGTGAATGCAAAGAATTCAACGTTCTATTGAGGATTTTACATTCAAACACTATATTTTCTTCTCTAGAGAGTTTAAAAATACAATATTTGAATCAAACTCTTTGCTGGCTGTTTCTGGTAACGTGCATAAGATGTAAGAAGCAATGATTATAAAATATTTATAACATATTGATATTTTTTTATTCTTTTAGTGTCATATTTTTTGATATTTATTTGATTTTTTGATATTTTTTATATTTCATTTTTGTGTTCGTTCGTGCTTTTAAAGTCAAAATCCATAACACAGAATTACCTTACATTTGAATCATAACAATATGGTTTTGATATAAATTTATATTATATTTATATGAATCAAATCAGCTAACTTAAGTTCTGCTTGCTGTGGTATCATATCAGCTAACTGAGTCTACGTATTTAATATAATCATAAAATAAACAAAACATAATAATGCTTAATCAGAATTTTATAATTAAATAATAAAATAAATAATTGTTATAAGATTTTTTATAATTTATATCAAGTTAAAATAAAAAATTGAAATTTAAAATAAAAGTCATTTTTATGAATTGACTAATAAATAACAGACGTTGTATCAGAATAAGAATTAGATGTCATCAGGAGGAACTGCTATTTTATCAGGTTTTGGCCCCTAACTCCTATAACCACATAGCAGCGAGGCCAAATACGTGTAAAGAACGTATTTCCTCTGATTAAATTTGATTATATGGTATCTTATTCTAATACAAATTATATATTAATTTTCCGCTAATGATTTTAAATTTATTTTTAATATTATTGTGTTGATTTATATATTTTACTGTTTTCTGTTTGATGGCATTTTTATAGTAACCTAGTTTGAAATATGCATCTATTAAATTATTTAAATGATTTTGAAGAAAACCAATATCGTTACAAATTGTTGCATTTCTTAAAATTTCATTATTTAATGTATTATATTATATAGTAGGCATGAATGCTCATGCAAAAATATGTTTTTTGTAAATTTAAATATGTCATCTTTACGATATAAATTGAAAGTAGTTGTAATTGATGTCAATTTAGTGTTCATATCTAGATATATACCTTTTTAATCATTAATATTGGTTTTATTAAGAATGAAGCTACCTGGATAAATTTGTTTGCTTATTGAATAAAAATTGCTAGAATTAAATACACATATATCATCAATGTATCGAAACATATATTTCATATATGAAATATATTACAGTCATGCACATATTCATATTCTATAAAGCTTAAAAACAAGCCAGCTATAATTGGGCTACTATTACCACCCATTGGAACACTTTTACTTGTCTAAATATAGATGTCCCTACTTTTAAATAATTTTGATTTATCAAAATATTTAAGGATTCTATTAATTCAATTTTATCCATATATTTATATTTACTTGATGGTTTAATTTTTGTTAGATAGGCGTTATAATTATTATAACATATATATGTATATCTTTTTCCGAATATAAGATTAATTAATTTTACTAACGCTTCTTTAATATCTACTAAATCTAGATTTGTATAAAGCGTACTAAAATCGTATGTATTTATATTTTGAAAATTTATTCCTTTTGTCTGTTCTAAAAATTCTTTTGTAGAATTAATACTGAAATAGTGTTTTATACCAGTATTAATTTCGATTACCTTGCAATATTTTTTAAAGTGTGCTTTAATTACTTTAAGTATTTTATTCATATAAACAGAAAGTGGTTTTAATGTACATTTAAAATCACTACATATGAACATATTATTTATATTATATATCTTTTATATATAATATAATATATATGATATATATTATATATATCATATTATATATATTTTATATATATTTTCATTTATAAGAATTTTATACGTTTTGTTAATTGCTGTGAAAGAATGAGAACAAGATTAAATTTACTAAATATGCGATTTTTTAAAATTTCATAAATATTAAATATATTTTAAATATAATTTTTAATATTTTGAATGGGATAACAACAATAAATATAACTTGAATGCATCTGTGAGCTGAAATTCTTCTAATTGTGGCAATACATTAACCTCACAGGTATTGTTCCTATACTTGATACATCAGGACGCTACTAATAAGCATGGGTTGGTCTCATCAGCTGCTGACTCAGACCTACATTTCACGTTTCGACTCTTATTATCTGCTGATAATATATATTAATATTTATAAATATATAATTTTATAAATAATAAATGTAAATATATAATATTATATTATATTACTAATACTGGGCAGTATATGTAAATTCCGAAAGATTGTCAAGTCAAATTCGTATATGCTGCCATAGTGTTTGATGAATTGCCTTTGAAAATAAATATCGCTTCTACCAATTTAAAATAATAAACTATTTTTATTAATTATTAAAATTAATTAAAATAATAATTAATATTTATTATTGATATTATTTATCAATTATTCTGATAATTTTTTGAATATTCTCACTTTTTTTAATTTTTGTTGTCAAGTTATAGTCTTTATGCCCATATGATCATAAGTACTTTTTAAATTAGCGTGCATTATTTTGACTTTGTTTTTAAAGCTATGCAATTGTTCGATTAGCAATTCCTATTTTTAGCATCCATAAATGAATGAAATATCATACTGCTTTATGTTATACAAATAATACAATATGAAACTACTTTTCTATATCTAGCACAATTGATTAACTTTTTTATATAATGATGATATATTTTAATATTATTTTTCAACAACAATCAATGCGTAATGATGAGTTTGCAAGAGCTTTTATTTCAAAGTCTACGATTAATTGAAATCGGCGCTTTAACACATTTTCTTATATTTATATAAAGCTGATAAACTTATGTTTTAGAGTGTTTGAGAATTCCATCATTAAATCCCGCATTTCACTGAATATATCTTGTAATGTTGCAGTGTTGTAAGTATCTGAGAATTTAAAATCAGCAAAGTAATTTAAGAAATTGCATATTATTAATCAGCGATTGCATTTGTTAAAATGTTGTTTTCGTACTGTGTATATTTGCTTATTTTGGTAATGATATTTTTTATATTTGCAATTGCTTTTGCCAAATTGATAGTCACAATTGGTTAATACGGCTTTAAAGCGGTGTTAATAATCAGCTGAAGGAATATAGAAAGCAACTAATTTGTTTTGGCTATTCACAAGATATTCATGACTCAATCATCAAGATTTGGTTAAAAAACGACAACCAAAGACCACAGAGTAACTAAATGATTTAAGGGCTGTTGTTCAGAAATAAATAAGGAGAGTATTTTTAAAGGACAATTACTCGTATATAAAATGTCATATTAAAGGAATCTGTTGTGCATATGGCCAAATGTAAATTATGTGAGAGTTTGAAAGATTGGGTTTATTAAACACACACGCAAACGTTGTTAAATAATTATAAGATTCACTAAACTAACTTTTTGTCAGTGAATCTAAAGATTTACTGACAAAAATTACTTACTGATATGTAACTTTTGTCAGTAAATATTTAGATCTCGTAGTTAGCAGCGACTTTTATTTTAATATCTTTATGAGATGTGGTGTAAATTACAAAATATTTCTAACAATATCAACGCGTTGTATCGGTTCCTTTATTCTGTTAATTTCCACTTTAGAATGTTAAAGAATACAATATTGAAAAGAATCACGTCATTTACAATTTCTGATTTCGTTCATATAATGTGAGTGGAATGATAACCTTTTAGTTAGCATTTAATTTTTAATTTAATTTCATTGTTCAATTTTATTTTTCACTTATTTCCCTTTCTACAAATAGTATATACGGGAAATTTTTCTTGTAAATTAATTTAAAATTTAAATTTAAAATTTAAATTTATTGTTCTTATTTTAATAAATTTAAGTTAATTTTTAAAATAACATAAATTTTAACATTAATTATCTGTTACTCAACTTTTTACTTATTGTATGCCGGCATGATTAGCGAGCTATAAATAGCGGGGTTTGATTAGCGCGGGAAATTAGCGGGGTTTGATTAGCGCGGAAAATTAGCGAGGTTTAATTAGCGAGGTTTAATTAGCGAGGTTTAATTAGCTAGGTTTAATTAGCGAGGTTTAATTAGCGAGGTTTAATTAGCGAGGTTTAATTAGCAAGGTTTAATTAACGAGGTTTAATTAGCGATCTTTATTTAGCGAGGTTTAATTAGCTAGGTTAAATTAGCGAGCTTTAATTAGCAAGGTTTAATTAGCGAGGTTTAATTAGCAAGGTTTAATTAACGAGGTTTAATTAGCGAGCTTTATTTAGCGAGGTTTAATTAGCGAGGTTTAATTAGCGAGGTTTAATTAGCTAGGTTAAATTAGCGAGCTTTAATTAGCAAGGTTTAATTAGCGAGGTTTAATTAGCGAGGTTTAATTAGCTAGGTTTAATTAGCGAGGTTTAATTAGCGAGGTTTAATTAGCGAGGTTTAATTAGCAAGGTTTAATTAACGAGGTTTAATTAGCGATCTTTATTTAGCGAGGTTTAATTAGCGAGGTTTAATTAGCTAGGTTAAATTAGCGAGCTTTAATTAGCAAGGTTTAATTAGCGAGGTTTAATTAGCAAGGTTTAATTAACGAGGTTTAATTATCGAGCTTTATTTAGCGAGGTTTAATTAGCGAGGTTAAATTAGCGAGCTTTAATTAGCAAGGTTTAATTAGCGAGGTTTAATTAGCGAGGTTTAATTAGCGAGGTTTAATTAGCGAGGTTTAATTAGCGAGGTTTAATTAGCGAGGTTTAATTAGCGAGGTTTAATTAGCGAGGTTTAATTAGCTAGGTTTAATTAGCGAGGTTTAATTATAGTGGTAAAATTAGCGAGGTTTAATTTGCGAGGTAAAATAAGCAAAATGTTATTAGCGAGGTTAAATAAGCGAGGTAATTAAAAAAGCAAAATTTTATTAGCGAGGGGAAATTAGCGAGGTTTATAGCAAAGGAAAATTAGCGAGGTTTAATTAGCGAGGTTTAATTAGCGACGTTTAATTAGCGACGTTAAATTAACGAGGTTTAATTAGAGTGGGTAAATTAGCGAGATTAAATTAGCGAGGGTAAATAAGTGAAGATTAAAATAATTAATAAAAACATATTTTCAACTTCATTATTTTATGTATTATAAAATATAATATATATATTATAATATATAATATTTTATAATATCATGTAGTATACATGAATGCTCATGCAAGAACATGTTTATTGTAAATTTAAATATGTCATCTTTACGATATAAATTAATAGTAGTTTTAGTTAATATTAATTTAATGTTTTAATCTAGATATATACCTTTATTTTCATTAATATTGTTTTTATTAAGAATGAGGCTACCTGGATAAATTTGTTCGCTTATTGAATCAAACTTTTTAGAGTTAAATTCACATATATCATCAATATATCGAAACATATATTTCATATATTTATATTGTTTAGATTTAGTTTTTACACAGTTATGAACAAATTCATATTTTATAAAGCTTAAAAACAAGTCAGCTATAATTGGGCTACTATTACCACCCATTGAAACACCGTTTACTTGTCTAAATATAGATGCCCTACTTTTAAAAAATTTTGATTTATCAAAATATTTAAGAATTCTAATAATTCAATTTTATCCATATATTTATATTTTCTTGATGGTATAATTTTTGTTAGATAGGCGCTATAATTATTATGACATATATATGTATATCTTTTTCCGAATATAAGATTAATTAATTTTACTAACGCTTCTTTAATATCTACTAAATCTAGATTTGTATAAAGAGTACTAAAATCGTATGTATTTATATTTTGAAAATTTAATAAAAAAATTTCATATATTTATATAATTTAGATTTATTTTTTAAATAGTTAAGAACAAATTCATATTCTATAATTGTACAAAAAAACTTTTTGTATCATTAATATATCGAAACATTTATTTTATTTTGTCCCCGTATATTTATTTAAATTTTTAATTTTTAGATAGATAGGCGTTAAAAGTATTAATTCATTATTTAAATATGTCATTTCAAATATATAATTGATTAATTATTCCAACGCTTCCTTAAAATTACTTTTATGACGTAATGGTGAAAAGTTGCTTTCCACCAAATCGATTTAAATATTGAAATACTTTTTATTGAATATTTATATTAATATTTTTATTAAATATTGAAATACTGAAAGCATTTTTTTACGCTCATGTAAATCTTTTTTTTAGAGAATTTCACGATATTAATGTTCAATCACATTTTTCGCTGAACATCCTTGGTAATAATCATACGCTGTAAGTTTCTGTAATTATTAAACTGACCATTCATTTTGTAATATTTCATATTTTGTTGTAAATCGTTTTTTCTATAAACAACACCACTCATACTTTTGTTAAGGAAGTTTGGTTTATTGGCCAAACGCATAAGTGTGTAGTCAAAATCATTTTACAACTGAATAACGTTATATAATAATCGTTTAACCCAATTAAGAATGATTTACATGTTCTTTATAAAAGAAATATTAGAGCTCTTATGGTTCCATATTTTATTGCTTATTTGTGATTTTAAAAACACATACTTCATTGTTTTATAATAATATAAAAACGCAATAATTAACAAATTTGAAACAATGAAATTGAAATTTAATAAACAGTAAAATATTATTTTATCAACAGAAATAATCAAAATGCGTTAACTCAACATGCCATTGTGTTGAGTGAGATTAATTTAAACAAACGAATATTTATATCATCTTATTAAGATTCATTGCTACATTCTAATATAAATTGTTATGCAATTAAAACACAAAACTCTTTTTAATCTTAATTCTTTGATATTATATAAGCAACAAGTTTGATTCGTTTTTGCTTGCTTTAAACTTCAATAATGTTACATTTGGATTCCATTTTTGCGTTTTGCAGATGATGTTCTCTTGTTGGATATTCGCTTTTAGAATTAACAATGGCAGTTAAACTAATAAATGAGCGAATATCGATCAAACGTCATGATAATTAAAATCTTAGGTATTTTACGATGAGCTGATTTAGATCCAAGGATCATCAATTTGGATTACTGATAAAATATTCTTAGAAAAAAGTGAGTTAAAGTACTTTGAGGATTGTTCTCATGCGACGGTAGAAACTGAAAAGAGATTCAAACATAAACAAATTTGATCAAAATATTTTATTAGAAATATTTTATTTCTCAACTAACTCTGAGGATTTAGCATGTACAAAATCAGATATCAAATAAAACTGCCAAGATACTTGGCCCTTCCTTCCTCGTTGAAACTCCTAATAAATCTTTATGAGCTAATAGTGTACACTTTCAGGGTTGACAAAATGTCCAAGGGAGGGACCACATATCTGAAGCTTAGTGATGTGATCTATTATACCGCTATTTTGATGGCAAATTCACATATTTGGATAGTTAGAAGCATTTCCATGATTTGTCAGAAAGTTTTTCCAACGGTTGACATCGACTCCAATATTTGCATTTCTCCTATAGTTGCATTTTCAAATTATTGTAACTTTTCTATTATAAATTTTCATTTATAAGACCCTTTTGTTGATTTATTTGGTAAATTACTCATTTTTGTGAAGAATTAATAATTAATAAAATAATCAATAATCAATAAGATTAAATAATTAACAAATAAATTATTTAAAATTAACTTTTTAAATTAAATTTTGATTAATTTTTTTAATATAAATCTTATTAAAAAGTTTCAAAGATAATTTCTTTAATAATTTAGGAAATTAAAAGTATTTTTACTGCATTTTTTAACTTACTTTTGTTCTCATGTAAAGGATAATATTTAGAAAGATGTACAATACTATTCTTGAATCAAACTCTTCACTTTCTTTCAACGGTAACTTCACGTTAATGTAAGTTACACTGATTTTTAAATTAGCCAGTCTTAAAATCTACCAGTTCTAAATTGTGTGTTAATTAACAATGATGTATATAATTGTTAAATGATGCTAATAAGTACATTTTAAAGTATAGTTTGAAACAAAAAAGACGAGACAATTAAAATCCTATTAATATTTAATAATAATTGTATAAGAATAATAATATTTTTTTTAATAATATAAATTATTCAAAAATAAGACAGCTTAAAGGTTACCCTCTAATGGGTCCAAAGTGGCAATTCAAAAACTGAATTTTTAGTTCAAAGGGAGTTGATCGTACAAATCGACTTAGAGTGGTGCGTCCTTATCGTGAATTAGAGTTCCTGGTTCTTGATACCTGTTTCGCATAGCCATCGATGTGGATTTTATAATAAGGAGTGAAATCCTGGCTCTTTCTTGACGGATCAAATCGGGATATGAAAGGTTGTTGTTGCTCGCTTTAAGTGAAGATATGCGCTTAAGTATCGAGTCCGCTATCTTTCCAATACCACCAACAGTTGAGAAAATCAACGGGTGAAACGAAGCATTTTCTATTTTCGCAATCCGCTCTGTATATTTTGCCTGCTTCCGATTTTCATGGTACTTGAAGGGATCCTTCATTGTATCCAAGGAATAAGACGGCGCTAGGTTGTTGAAAACGCATACGTCCATAAAGGACCGCTCCGTCAGATTCCCGAAGAGGCCAGTACATCTTATGTCTGATCTTGCCTCTCTGTCCCGTGATGTGGCTTGAGATTCAAAAATGACTGTGTCTGGAACCGGGAGCAATACTGGTTCTGTACATACGAGTCGACAGGTTTCCTTGAGTGATCTAGCAATCTCGTAAGCGACACTGTTGTGACGAATGAAGTTGAAACAGCATGTCTTGCATGAAAGTGCGTGTATTGTTGTTAGAGACACTCCACACGCACACTCACCCAAATAGCGATTCGGTTTCCACTCGTATCTTATTGAAATCGCTACGTGGAATTCTGAGGAGGATATGAACAAACCCTCAACAAACCCTGCTGTTAACCACGAGTAGGCACCTTTCGTGCTGGCATTCCATAAAATTGTCTTTAAATCATTTTTAGAGTTACTAGTAATCTCCGTCACTATTCTGTTAAACTTTATTATGTTCATTTCTCTTATCTGCTTGACTACATTATGCTGAGACGTTTCTAGGGGAACTTCTGAGTGGTCTCTATCTACACTAGCCCTATACATCATGCGTGATTTCTCGTATTCATTATAGCATTCTTGAGTATAGTCGACTATACCAAGTCCTCCATATCTGCATGGTAAAGCTACTATTCTACTTGACTCATCGTCGAGGCTGTTGATTCCCAGCATTCCCGGCAAAAGATTATGAAGTATCGCATTCTTTAAAGGTATTAGAAGACAATCTGCTACTTCACATGTTCTAAGAATGTATGAAAATTTGTGTAGCAAAGCTTTGATTAGCAAAGTGTATCCGGCGAAGGCGTCTCTATCGGCAATCTGTTTTAGCTTTTCTATTTGACCTGACCAATTCGTTACTTTGTTGATTATCTCGGTTTCAACATATTGTTCGAGCCCAATCATGCTCCCAAGGTATTTGATTCCATCGCATCGAATATCTACACCATCATCCGCGAGTTCATCCAGACAATCAATATTACAGGTTTTGCCTGTCAATACAGTACATTTTGATGAATTTGTTATGAATCCAAACGCGGGTCCTATTCGGTTAAGCTCTTTCCATACCTTATTTATATCGCTTGGTTTGCCCACGCACGCTCCATCATCGGCGTACCAAGAGTGTTTAGCGTTTGGAGCTACTTGTTTTAGTTTTCCAATTAGTGGCATCGAGGCTGCAGCGAATGCTGCCATGGCGAGAGGGTCTCCTTATATGAAACCTTCTGTTGATTTTAATATTGAGTTATCCACCACCAGCATCGAAGGTTGAATGTAGGTATTGTGCAATATCGTCGACATTGCGCGACAGATGAATTTCATATTTTCCAGTGCCATTTTTCGGTTGCAGTTATTAAAGGCATTGGTTGCATCTATTAGTAAGATGCATTCATCAGAAGATTGACTAAACGCATCTCGAATCGTGTGAATAGCAATCTCTGTTCCACATCTTTGGCCTGCACAAAGTTGCGTAAAACCACATACACTCCTAACATCTTTTCCAATAAATGACAACACGGTACGTCCCGCAATCCGTCTCAATACTTCTCCTACTCCAATGGGTCTAATCCCATTATGCTTTTCCAGCGGTATAAGGCGACTGACTGTGAACGCTTGTAACGCTACTGGATTTAACTTTTCGCTTGAAATCTTTATTACAAATCCGCATATCGCTGCGGCAAGACGTTTTGAGGCTAATCCATGTATTGTTAGAAATTTACGCCACTCATCTGCACATACTCCCGAAGGCCCGGCAGATCCCTTGGTACTTTTGGACGCTTTAATTATATCATCAGGTGTGATATCGAAAAACCTTGTGTCGTGATGATCCACACAACCAGCCGTTTTTTCTTTCAGAAGGTATTCTTCGTTCACCGTAGAGGCTCTTGGGTGGAGTTCTTCTAATTTTTCGAGTACCGTTTTGCCTTGAATTATTGTTCCAGCAGCCAAAACTCCTGAGTGTTGTCCTTTGTCTAGCAACCTTGATGCCTTTCCGTATTTTCCAGATTTAATCAATTTAACTGTTTTCTCGATCACGAAAGATTCTGGTAGCTTTTTATTTTCAATGTTATTCTTTCTCATTTTCTGTAGGTAGGATGCTTCGGACATAAGTTCGTTAAGTTTCAAATCTTTGAGTAATGTTAATCTTCTTTCTAGGGTTTTTCGTAGTAAGTTAACCTTCCGCGTTGGCGGCCTCTGCAATAGCAGTTGACATAGCATAGTAGATCGAACTAGAGGATCGTATGCGCATACATTTGACTGATTGAAATATTCGAAACATTCACTCAAAAGATCAATAAATTTCTGACTGGCGCCACATTTGGGAAGCGCAAAATGATTTGGGATCCATTTTATTACCTCCGTAAAACCAGTTCTCCAAAATAGATTCTGATTGGTAGCATAATTGATTAGTGACAAGGCACACGCGCTCGAGACTTCGGCGATAGAATCGACGTTTGTTGCATTATGCATTTCTAGCACTTTATCGGTAGTATTTGCTCTAGGTTGATGAACAGGGTCATTGTATACAGTTTTCGTCTTTCTAGTACAGTTCGGAGCTCTGCAGTTTATGCAGTTCGAGCCTGCTTTTGCGCACCGGCAACCTTTGCATCTTGCTGCATCAGTGTTACAAGAGCAGCATGGTCTACTTGTAGACGGTTTGCCACGAGGCATTGCCACTCCCTCAGTGTAAGTAATGTAAGTATTTGTTAGTTAGCAGCTAAGAATTTCAATTGTAATTTGTGTAATATGATTGTAAGTAGTTAATGGGTATCAAGATAGTTTAAACTCAATATGCACACTAGTCAGAGCCCTTGTATCTCGGGATGACAGCTGGAAAGTCGATTGTAATTTGTGTATGTTATTTATTGTATGTTATTTTATTGTCGTGAGGTTGTCGTGAGGTTGTCGTGAGGTTGTCGTGAGGTTGTCGTGAGGTTGTCGTGAGGTTGTCGTGAGGTTGTCGTGAGGTTGTCGTGAGGTTGTCGTGAGTTTTAGTTTGTTATATTGAATTTGTATGTTTATAAGTAACCAAAATTTTTTTTGTAATTTGTGTAATTTGTGTATGTTATTTTATCTCAAACTTTTTTTTAATTATTATTTTTTATAATAATTGTTATATAAGATTTTATATAAATTAATAAAATTTAATTAATAAAATTAATTAAATTTAATTAAATTAATAAAATTAATATAAATTTAATTGTTATATAAGATCCTATTCTTAGATAATTAATATTTAATAATAAATAATAGATAATTATAAATAATAATTGTTATATAAGATTTTATATAATTTATACCAAGAGTTTGAAATAGAAGAGACAAATAATATTTCGTTGAATTACAATGTCCCTTTTTTTGGAATATATCCCCCTAAACATTGTTTATTTTTGCGTTGTACGATAATTTTTAAACTATAGTTTGAAATAAAAGAGACGAGACAAATAAAAATTAATAAAGAACATAACTTCCATAATATAAATTTCCTCTTTGATGTATATTCAGATGATTAGAAAACTACGTATTAGTTATAAATTATTATTATTATTTATAAATTTTAAATTTAAATTTTTCTGTAATTCAGACTTTTATAAAATAAGATTTTTTATAACTCATTCTTACAGTTCTCGCTATAAAATAGAGTTTGCAAAGGACCTTAAAAATATCCTTTTTTAAGGACCTTAAAAAAAGTTTGATAACTAATAAACATACAATCTAAAATACATACAATCGGCTCGCTCCGCTCAATAGTACTTAATGCAATACAAAGAACAATACAAAGAATAAGAACAAGGACATTTCATTCCGAATCTCGCAAAATGCAAGAGAATGACGTCCCCAGTCTAATCAGTAAAACAAATTATGAATCATCCGGACTAATTCGAGGTGAGATCGTGTCGGAAAAAGGACAATGCAGCATTTGTCGTCGATTATTTTGCTTAACTTCTACCGGCCGAATATTCAGGCATGGCCCATCTCTCGACTGTCCCGGTTATGGTCAAACGCCTACTTCCATAAATAGTTCGGCATCATTCGATACTCAGGCTGACAACACCTTTTCAGGAGAGCATTAGGATATCGCGTTTATCGAGATGCTACCAGTTCGGTTGGTTCGACGAATACCCAGATCTGCCAGACGCCAGGTAGCTACAACTCTTTCAATCATTTTGGCTGACATTGCGATGGACCACCAGAAGGAAGATGCGTGGATTAAATTGTTGATGTTCGCAAGAATGGTTATCCGCGTGCCTGTAAGGACTGAGCAAAATGGCAATCGCAGTTTGTCTCAGAAGATAAAGGAGGCATGTCTCAAACTTTTTGATATGAAATCCAGGTCAGTTGATGATGTTGTGGAGCGAAGGTGGGGAAGACCCAGCAACTGAACTAAAGTAGACGATCGCGAGGCCAATAGAAATCTTTGTCGCAGAGTTTTAGAAAGACTGGAAGACGGTGATGTTCGCGGCGCAATCAGATTGGTGAGCAGCGACGACGGAATAGTGCAATTCGACGATCGAGTTTTGTCAGAACTAAGGTCCAAACACCTCCACGAACTAACCAATTAGGTTGGACACATAGGCAAGTTCAAATTCACAGTGCACCGCTTTATGCCTTCCCTGTTGTCTCTGCTGACATCGTGAAGTCTGCTCTCCGCTCATTCCCCAATTCTTCTTCAAATGGATTAGATGGACTCAGTCTACTACATCTCAAAGACCTGACTGGTCCCTCGTGCGGCCTTCCAGGGGTTCGCCTAGTGCATTCCATGGCTGAATTCATCACCGTCGTCTTAAAAGGTTTGTGTGCCGGATTCAATAAGGAAATGTTTCAGCGGTGCTAAACTACAGGCATTACAGAAGCCTAATGGCGCTATCCGTCCGATTGCCTGGGATGTACGCTGGGTCGATTAACATCAAAGATTGTTGCACGTTGGGCAACCAACGACATTCTAGATGAGTTCGTACCTCGACAATTTGGCGTTGGAATACCACGAGGAGTTGAAGCTGTGACTCACGCGTCTAGACATTTTGTCGCGAATGCCTTAGTCCCTGCAGTAGCGCTCGCCAAGCTCGATTTTCATATCGCTTTCAACACGGTAACCGCGACTACATGATTGACACGGTTTGAAGGAAGCTTCTAGCATAGCTACCTTTCGTTAAAATGTGCTATGGTGAGGAGAGTCATCTCATTGCGGGCGCCTCAATAATTCTATCCGCCGAAGGAGTACAACAAGGAGACCCACTCGGTCCTCTGATTTTCTCGCTTACCGTAAATGAAGTTGTCAAACTCTGCCAGTCACCTTTTTGTGCATGGTATCTCGACGACTGTATTTTGCGGTGTGACTTGTATACGATTTACTCTGATGTAGTTAAAATAATCGATCAGGGTTCAAGAATTGGACTGACATTAAATCCTACAATTCGTAGTTAATCACCCGAGATCCTATAGATCAAATTCGTTTGATGGAATTGATTCCTGAATGCATTCTCACAAGTCCCAACGACGCTGTTATCTTGGGTACTCCTGTAGATAACGAGTTGGCGCTCGATGAAACCGTGAATCAATGTGTATCGCTTCTCCAGAACACTCTCAAACGAATGGCCGATCTATCCAGACAGGATGCGCTGTTTCTATTGCGATGTAGCTTCAGCATACCAAAGATTTCTCATCTGCTACGCTGTTCCCCTTGCTTTGCATGCCAATCTTAAAAGAATTATGACGAAGTCCCAAAGTCCGCTCTTGCCAACATCTTGAATTTATATCTGGATGATAATGCATGGCGTCAAGCAACTTTGCAGATTGACTTGGGTGGCTTAGGTTTATATCGCAGTGAAGTTATATCCCTGGCGGCATATTAGTCCTCAATCGCAGGTACGTCAATTCTCGTAAAGGCATTGGCCGGACCAAACCTTGGAGCGACCACCGAAGTGGATGGCTCTGATTTCCAACACGGTTTGCGCTGATAGGCGGCTGTATGCGGGGGAGAGTTGCCAACGGAAAAACACAAACAAAAACGTTGGTCTCGTCCTATGCACTTGGTCGCTAGTGGTTCTCTTTTATCGAATGCTGATTCTTCTAAATGTCGAGCTAGAGTGCTCTGAACGGTAGGCAAAGACTCCGGGGCTTTCCTGATGGCACTTCCAATCTCGGCGATCGGCACCAGATTGGACGATGTATCATTCATCATTGCCGTGGCACTACGACTCGGTATCAAATTTAGCGTGGATGTGGGATATTTGCGTGGATGCGGGAATATCAGCGACTCATCAGGTTTGCACGGTTTGGACTGTCGATATAGCAAATCTCGCACAGTCGACATTCGGAGATGAACTACATAATTCGAATGGCTTTCTCTTCAGTAAGGATACCTTCTCAACTAGAACCGATCGGGTTGTGTCGCCGCGACGGCAAGCGACCTTGTGGTGGCACTTTAGTTCCCTGGAAGGGCGGCAAATTACTGATTTGGACGCTACCCGCATAAATCCTCTAGCGGCGAGTTACGAGGACAAGGCAGTCATTCAGACCGGGGAAATTGCTGCCTTTGCAGAGAGCAAGAAGAGGGAAAAATACAAAGAGATTGACAATAGAATATATACCTTCGTTCTAATCGCGGTCGAGTCCTTGTGTGTCTTGGGCAAAGAAACCTCGTGCCTTATTGAAGAGATCGGGAAGATGATGACAAAGGCCACTGGCGAACCTCGATCAACGGCTTCCCTCAGGCAACGATCAAGCGCATTGGTTTAACGTGGGAATGCAGCGTATATACTCGAATGCTTGGGCGATCAATCGGTTTCCAACTTTTTTAACTGAATGCCTGTACTTTTAAAAAAAAATATAAGATTAATTTTAATTTAATTAATTTTAACTAATTTATTTTTAATTTATTAATAATAATTTATGTATTAATTATTGTCTAATAAATTAAAAATAATAATTTATTTTTAAGATGACTCATTTGTTGCTTGTGATAATTCCATTTATATTCAAAAGATATTGTAAACGATACATTGTTTATCGGACGTGGAAGTATGGAGTTTTTAGATAGTTAGTAGAAGAAGAAATAATAGTTTAAAAACATCCGTAAATTGCATTAATTCAATCAAATATTACAAATAATATTTCGTTGTATAGGAATGTCCCCTATCTTGGACAATCAAATATTACAAATAATATTTCGTGATAAAACAATGCCGCTCATATTGGAATATATCCACCCTAAACATTATTTGTTTTTGCGTTGTAAGATTATTTTTCTGTTTATAATGAATTTGACTAAGTAATAAATTAATTTCAAAACAAAAAATTTATAAATCAGAATATTTTTATTTTTAAAATGAATTTAACTCAGTAAACATCACAATAATACATTAATTTCAAATGGTTTTCCATTACGATCGAAATAATTTCGATCGAACAAAATAATTCTTAGAAATATCCAGGAAGAACAAATTGTTGTTTCTGGTAATTCCATTGGTATTCTAAATAAATAATTAATAAATTAGTTAATTAAAATATTTATACTTAATATATTAAAGACACTAAATGTTCTCAAAGCATTTAGGGAGAATTAGTTGATAGACATTTAGATAATGAACTAATTATTTAGAGAGCTTCACAATACTACTTTTAAATCAAACACTTTGATAGATATATCAGGGAATAATACCTCTATGTTGTAAGTATCTTGTGCCATTTTTTTAAATTATACCTAAATTAATTTATCATAAATTTTTAAATAAAAAAGTTAAAAAATTATTTTTCAAGATTATAATTGCCGTATTATTACAAATTTAATGCTGCGATATTTTCAAATTTTATTTAAAATAAAATAATTGATTATTTATACATTATTAATAACGTGTAATTATTTATACATAAAATAATTATTATTTACTAATAAATAATAACTTTCTATCAAGAAAATTTTCTGATTAACATGTGAGCTCTTATTTGACTGATCTATTTAAATTGATATATCATCTAAGGTTCATTTCAGAATCGCGTTGTATATTTTAAGGTGTTCCATAGTAAAGTTTAAAGGTACCAAATTTGTATTGTATTTGCGTGAATGATAACCAAGTCACATTATCTGCATCAAAGTGTTGTGAGTACGGGGACGATCCTAATATAATAACATGCGGTTATAGCGTAATACACTCAATCTGGCTATAAATGTCATGAAATCAAAAATCACTCATTTTGCTTTTGAACGACCTCGTCATAGTTTGTTGTTATTTAATTTCGGTCATGAGAGGATTTGCTAAGTAGATATTTGCTTTTTATTTCACTCAAACTTGTTTTGGAAAAGGCATGTCGAAGGTATAGCTCCTAAATGAGTTATGGGTCTCTATTTTTGGTACTGATAAAGCAGCAAGATGATTATGACTATCAGCGAGAACTTGTATATGATAATCATGGACGTTCTTTCTACTTTATGATTACCCTACCTATATGATTACCCTACCTTTAAGATTAAAATAATCTTAAATGCTATAAAAAATTAATTAATTTTTACGATTCTAAGTTTACAGTGTGTAAATGTGTGACCACTGAGCCAGAACATTAGGCATTTCCGGATCATGTAGTATTTGATGTATCTACAACGACAAGAGACATATATTCAAGATCTGATACTGCATATAATGGGATTTTCTTGAAAGTGACGGAGCGATCCTTTTTGTGTATTCAGCACCCTAGCACCATCATTTTAATTAAAACAGATAAATGAAAATATGATGAAGAGCGAATAAAGAGCCAAATACGACGAAAGAATAGTAAAAATCGAGAAATGTAATTTTATCCCGATGGTGTGTTCAACTACCGGAGGAATTGGACAGATGTTGATAATATATTATTTCAAAAGACATTACAATTGCGAGAGAAATTAAGCGCCCACCAAGTAGGCAAATGACGAAAGTACGATGACAATCGTATGTAAATCCAATTACCTACCATTTTATTTTCTGTTTATATTACTTTCTGACGAGTTTCGTGTGTATAATATTTATACTAAAAAATTAAAAAAATTTGAAGTTTAACTCTTTATTAGCGGCTTTGACATCTGTTTTACATTTGCTTTAGTTTATATTTAATTTATGACCTTTTATTTGTTAATACATTTTATTTTACTGAATTTACAGTGATTTGCTTTGTGACCGGTAATTACTGTACAATTCCATATAAAAAATAATACACTTTTTCAAACCAGATAAAAAATATTACATTTTAAATTGTTAAATTGTTTTTACTAAGAATATTTTAAACGATAATTCAATATATTTTCTTTTTATTTTACTGAATTTACAGTGATTTGCTTTGTTACCGGTAATTACTGTACAATTCCATATAAAAAATAATACACTTTTTCAAACCAGATAAAAAATAATACATTTTAAATTGTTAAATTGTTTTTACTAAGAATATTTTAAACGATAATTCAATATATTTTCTTTTTATTTTACTGAATTTACAGTGATTTGCTTTGTTACCGGTAATTACTGTACAATTCCATATAAAAAATAATACACTTTTTCAAACCAGATAAAAAATAATACATTTTATATTGTTAAATTGTTTTTACTAAGAATATTTTAAACGATAATTCAATATATTTTCTTTTTTATTTTACTGAATTTACAGTGATCTGCTTTGTGACCGGTAATTACTGTACAATTCCATATAAAAAATAATACACTTTTTCAAACCAGATAAAAAATAATACATTTTAAATTGTTAAATTGTTTTTACTAAGAATATTGTAAACGATAATTCAATATATTTTCTTTTTTATTTTACTGAATTTACAGTGATTTGCTTTGTGACCGGTAATTACTGTACAATTCCATATAAAAAATAATACACTTTTTCAAACCAGATAAAAAATAATACATTTTAAATTGTTAAATTGTTTTTACTAAGAATATTTTAAACGATAATTCAATATATTTTCTTTTTATTTTACTGAATTTACAGTGATTTGCTTTGTTACCGGTAATTACTGTACAATTCCATATAAAAAATAATACACTTTTTCAAACCAGATAAAAAATAATACATTTTATATTGTTAAATTGTTTTTACTAAGAATATTTTAAACGATAATTCAATATATTTTCTTTTTTATTAATACAAAATAAGGATTTTTTTATTTTATATTTTTACGATGCCAAAATAATTAGATAGTAATTGTTTTCGACGCGTCACCCTACGCTCAACAATCATTTATTTTTAGAAAGTTCTACGATACTCACTTTGATACACAATCTTCGATAGTTATTTCTAGTAATGCTCCTTATATGTAAGTTTATCATTTTTGTGTCTAAACATTTTTTATTATATTTTTAAATCAAAATTCAGTAACAATAAAATTAATAAATTTAGCGTTCATTTTGGTCTGTATATCATTTATTGATGTAACTAAAGCGACTTATATGTAACTTTATAATAACAAAAATATTTATTCTCCTTACTTTAGAAATTTTAATAATATTTGTAATATGTTTTATATTATAATTATATTAAATTAGTTAACTCAGTTAACTAATTTTATTTAAATATATAATAGTTTTGATTACAGTTTTAATTATATTAACTCAGTTAGCTGAATTTGCTATAATTGTAAATAATAATTTGTTAATTTTAATAATATATTATCATCAAGAATATTCATTTTTTGTTATAGTTGAACCTTTAATGTTAACAAAGATTTAAAAATATTGATCATTTGTTAAATTTCAATAATTTTTGTCTACATACATGTTATTGTTTTTGGCAATACTATCCATATTCGTTGTATATATGATACAACGTCAGGATTTAAAAATCTTCGCTAATATCACTGCATATTATTTATTCAAAACAGTAAATCAAACAATTTTACAGATATTTCAATTGATATCAATATAATGTCATTTATATATTGCTTTTATTCGGTTATTTATTATTATCAATTAGTAATCATTTTATTTGTGCTGATAATATATAATTTAGATGATATATGTTAATATATTTATATTTATATGTTAATATAAATATATGATAATATATTTCTAATGTTTATTTAGATAATATATGTTTCCGATAAAAATTATTGAGTGTAAAACAATATTCGTTATATAAATTATTTTGCTACAATTTTATATATATGATAATATATTTCAAATTTATATTTTTTGGAAAATATAAATTTGAAATTTAATATAAAATTTATTAATATAAATTTTACTATTTGGAAAATTCTTTAGAAGAATTTTCTTCTAAAGCTTGAAAAACAGAACTTCCCTTAAACTGAATCATCAGAGGAAATTTAGGATAAGCTCTGTGCATGGCAGTGCGTATTGCGGTTTAACCATGCATCAGGCACTAAATTTCTTTTAATAGAAACGCTGTTTAACAGGGACACTTTAAAGTGTACAAATATATAAAATATAATTTGTTGTTACACCTGCCATGGGACACACAATGGTGTACTCGTAAATAAATCACAATGTTTTCCTCATGAAGAGGCATAAACACCAAGCAGCATTCTATATATCCTCATCAGATCAAGAAATAGAACCGAATTATTCTCGCAATATTCAAAGTCGCTACGTATGCCCAGTCATCCTATGTGTGACGACAAACTTCAACAACAGTATACGCGTTTCGCTCTAACGGAGCTCATCAGTACCGTAACTTTAATAATCATCCATAGGCACCTTAACACACGCTTAAACAATCTCTAAAGCTTGAAAAACAGAACTACCCTTAATCTGAATCATCAGAAGAATTATATATATACATATATATGTATATATATTTATATATAATTGTTATTTGATAGAAGCGGTGGTCTTTGATCACTTAATGATTCCATTAAATATCATGGTTCTGAACAAAACAAGACGCAAACTTGATTTTTATTTATTGAGCACAGGACACGCAACGTTTCGACACAATGTCTTTATCAAGCGGTAACTAGTTTACAAATTTTTGAAATAAATACACGCTTTTGATTTTTAAGTATTCCGCATTATTCTACTTATTTTGGTCTGTCATGGCAAGTAATATTCATGTTTTGTATTTAAGCAATGTAGATCGGTCATTAACTGCCGAATCCAATAGGATTCTCTCTCTTTCCTTTTTAGTTTCATCAGGAACATTTTCAATTATCACACTGGTAAAGTGATGATCGGGATTTTCGATTATATGACTAACAGCTCCATCTGCTTTTTTTTATTTAATATCGTTTCGTCTACTATTTAGGCGAAGATGGTACGGACGGTTCGTTTCACCGATGTATTGAATATTACAATCGGTGCGAGTCATAAAATAAATTCCACGAGCTGATTTGCACGTGAAACCACCTTTTACACGGTACGATAGTCCGGTGACAGTGGATTTGACGTATTGTGTATTTTCCATAGATTTACAACAAGCATCTTTTATCACCGCATGCCTTTGAGCGATTTTATACTTGGGTGTTACTTGAGTCATTCCCAAGATCAGCTCGGACTAGATAGTTCGCTAAGTTTATCCCTCTCTTGAAATATGTCATTGGTGGGTTAAATCCATCACGAATAATTGGCTCTATTTTACCGAATGTGTTGCTCAGGTGTTTTGCAATATTCATGGTAGCTTGGTGATAAGGAATAAACACCGCAGTTTTTTCTATAGTTTGCTTGTATTCACCTGCGAGCAATCGAGTTCGATTCAAATATCTTGCTTTGTTAATATGTCGCCATATTTCTATATGTATATAACCTCGCAGTAGAAATGATTTTTCGATTTCGTTAAGACCATTTTCTAACGTATTTGCAGTACTGCATATTTTCCGTACTCTTGTTGCTTCATTATAAATCAAATTTCGCTTTATTTGAGCACTGTTACCGCTTTTGGCGTGTAATAGGCTCTCACGCTGTCAACCTTTCTGTATAGTGATGTTTGCCAATTATCATCAATCTTATGAATACGTATGTCTAGATAATGAATATCGGTGCTTTCATCGTATGAATATTTGACTAGATTGTTTGTATTGAGGTGTATCAGGAATGTGTTCAATTCTTCTCGACTATGATTCCAAATAACTATCACATCATATATACCTCCTCCACTATAGCGCTTGTTTTTTAGCAGTGGATAATGTTTAATCTTCTAACCAAGCCATGAATAAGTTGGCATATGATAGAGCAACGGGATTCCCCATTGATGTGCCGTAAGGTTGCCACCAATAGTGGTTGTCGAATGAAAATACATTGTCTGATAATACGGTTTTTAGCAATTTCACTATGTTTTCAGATTTTTCTAGTGGTGTGCAATAACTTATCATTCTGTCTTTACATGCTGCTATACCAGATTCGATTGAAATTGAAGTGTGTAGTTGTTCAACATCTAGTGTTAGAATAATTGGATTATCCGGAATCTCTTCTTTTATAGAATCGAATTGTCGAAGAAAGTCATCTGTACTTTGTAGGCATCTCTCCTGTACTTGTACAATTGGATTTAGAATAGAACACAGGTATTTTGATAATTTCTCAGACGCAGTACCGCAATTACTTACAATTGGTCTTCCTTTACAGATAAATCTTGCTTATGTGTTTTTGGAAGAAGATAGAAGCGTCGTGGGTGGGGTTCTTTATTGTGAAGTTTATCTGCTAGGTCTTCTTCATGGACATCAGTTGTAATAGCGTTCAATATTCTGCGAATTGTATCTGTAATTCCAATTTCACCGATCTCTTCTTATGGACCTGATCGAAGTCGGCGGTAACCTTCTTCTAGATATTGTGTTTCACCCCATATTACTACATGTCCAGATTTGTCGGCTTGTTTAATAACTATGTCGGCTCTTTTAATAACTGTGAGGGATCTTTTTCAAACAAAAAAAATCACAATCAAAATCAAAACACTCTGTGTATTTATGACACCGCTGATACGAAAGAATTCAAGGAGGTTTTGGATTATAAATATGCTCAACATTTAACCCGAACGGATTATCCGACATAAACTGCCCAATCGTTCGCATTTCTATCAATTTTCGATGTTTGGCTTCGTTAAGGTTTCCAGTAATGATGATATATACCATAATATATATTGGAATTTTCTATGGATCTAGACCAAATGCTTCTACCTAACATCCACAATATGTTTAGAGTTGCCGATGCTACCCAGTTGCGAGTTAGAAAAGCTTACTGCAAAGCTCATTTTCAATATCTTAGATTTTGTGTATTACACTCCGTAATTCCGCCCGGTTTGAACATGAAAAATAATTTTAGTGTTATTGTACATTGTGTTTCTGAGAAGTATTATTCGGATATGTCACAAAAATAGAATAGTATTTTAAAAGATACAAGCAAACGATTACTATCTGTGTTAGTTAAATATTACGGGCATGGATTAAACACGATATCAGCTTATGTTGATGAAGAATCATACTCACACTCGTTAAACAAGAAAACCAGAAAGTTATCTTGGCAATTAAAAAGGAAAGTAAACTCGTTGGAGCTGTCCAATTTTGAATGGCACCCAAATCGACATTTTAAAAGAAAAAGACGAATATTGTCTAAAAGTAAAGAGTATAATGTAACGAACTTAACAGAAAGATCTTTTACAAACGACCAACTACAAGTTTTGGATATGGGTTTGAATTCTCGGCCAGCTAAGCGTGAATTTTCAAGATTTGATCTCACAAAATCAATTAAGAGTTTGGCTCAACAAGTTCCGGATCATAATTTAAAAAGAATTACAAAATCGTAATTGATTTCTATGCCAGAATTAAATAAATACTTAGTAATGCCACCAAATTCAAAATTTACAAGAAATATTTCTAAAAAACACGCAATTGCATAACGAGAATTGAAAAATATGAATGATATAATAATTAAAAAAGCGGACAAGAGTAATCACTTTGTGATTTGGGATAAAGAAGAATATGTTCAAGAAGGAGAGAGGCAATTGATAACGAACAATTATGAAGTTATATCAAGGGAATCATTGCCAGACATGTTCTCGAAAGTCTGCAATGACATAACATCTCAAATAGATGATCCGACTACCATAAATAATTTACTTTCAGAAAATCCGAAGGTTGGTAAGTTATATCTATTACCTAAGATCCACAAAGGAATAATACCAACAAATAGAAGGCCAATCGTAAGTAATTGTGGATGTGTGACTGAAAAATTATCAAAATATCTACACTGTATTTTGAAACCACTTTTAAAATATGTGCATTCATACATAGAGAGTACGGAGGATTTTCTCCGAAAATTATACGTATCAATTGATGTTATCAGTAGTAGTATGAAGCTTGTTACGTATGATGTTGAATCACAAATATAGACCACGAAAAATGGATTTTAGCATGTCAATATTTTATGGAATTAGATGGATGGTCGGTTGGTCAAATTCATAGGATTTCGACACTTTTGGCGATTGCCCTCAAAAACAATTATTTCGAATTTAATCAGACTGTATATCATCAATTACGTGGAACAGCCATGAAAACATCCGTAGCGCCCTATGCCATATTGTTTCTTGTGTATGCGGAAGAAATATTGAGAAACAAAATAACATAACCAACATTTTGGTTTAGGTATATCGACGATATTTGTGTTGGATGGAAAGGAACGGATACAGAACTAGTAGATTATATGGCAAAATTCGAAATGTTAGCAGGAGTATGCTTAACAATGAATAAGGAGGATTATGGAAAGAGCTGCAATTTTCTTGATGTACGATTAGACATTGAAGATAATTATTTTCGTACAAGCGTTTAACGAAAATATTCATGTTTACCAATGCTTCTACACGCAAAATCGTGCACGCCTCTAAACTTAAAAAGAAACAGTATTCTCAATGAGGCTAAAAGAATCTGTAAAATCTGTAATATGATAGATGGTCGGGAGAAAAATCTAACAGATTTTTACAAAATATTGTTGAACCGAGGTTATCGGCATGACGAAGTATACAGACTTTTTGAAAAAGCACGTCATATAAATCAAAGAAAGCTCTTGACAAAGAAACCAAAAAGTGATTTGAAAGATAAAAGATTTTATTTCGAATATAATCCAGGATTAGGAAAACTACCAGAAGACATAAGGAAAATCATAAGCCAATTGCCAAACGAACTAAAAGGAAATTTTGATAATATTCAAATATTTTTTAAACTACTAGAATCCATAAGATCGGACTTAGTACGTAGCACAATTAAACTTCAATCAACAGTCAGTCTTGCGCAAGGAAAATGTCAACCTTGCGGTAAGCGGCTTTGCAAATGCTGTAAAAAAATAGAAGCAGTTGATCAAATAAAAAACATAGTTACAGGCATGAAGTACAACATCTACGATAATTATAACTGCAATACTGAAGGAATTGTCTACGTCGGAACGTGCAATTTGTGCAAAAAGCAATACATTGGAGAATCAGGAAGATGCTTGAGACTACGTTTGAATAATAGACGAAGCAATAAGCGCTGTAGCAGATTTAATAATGATGCGATGCTGCTCTATGATCACAATAAACATGGAAACAAATGTGAATTTGTATACGCCATCATTACTGGAAACCTCAACGAAGCCAAACATCGAAAATTGATAGAAATGCGAACGATTGGGCAGTTTATGTCGGATAATCCGTTCGGGTTAAATGTTGAGCATATTTATAATCCAAAACTTCCTTGAATTATTTCGGATCAGAGTGTCATAAATACACAGAGTGTTTTGATTTTGATTGTGAATTTTTTTGTTTGAAAAAGATCCCTTAAACAAGGATTGAAACGTTTCACTAAAAGTAAGTATACTATCTCGTTTTCTATTTCAAATACAACCATTATATATATCACTATGTTTTCCTCATGATGAGGCATAAAGACCAGGCCGCATTCTATATATCCTCATCAGATCAAGAAATAGAACCGAATTATTCTCGAATATTCAAAGTCGCTACGTATACCCAGTCATCCAATGCGTGACGACAAACTTCAACAACGGAATACGCGTTTCGCTCTTACGGAGCTCATCAGAACCGTGACTTTAATAATCATCCATAGACACCTTAACACACGCTTAAACAATGTCTAAAGCTTGAAAAACAGAACTACCCTTAAACTGAATCATCAGAGGAAATTTAGGATAAGCTCTGTGCATGGCAGTGCGTATTGCGGTTTAACCATGCATCAGGCACTAAATTACTTTTCATAGAAATGCTGTTTTACAGGGACACTTTAAAGTGTACAAATATATAAAATATAATTTGTTGCTACACCTGCCCTGGGACACACAGTGGTGTACTCGTAAATAAATCACTATGTTTTCCTCATGAAGAGGCATAAACACCAGGCAGCATTCTATATATCCTCATCAGATCAAGAAATAGAACCGAATTATTCTCGCAATATTCAAAGTTGCTACGTATGCCCAGTCATCCTATGTGTGACGACAAACTTCAACAACGGTATACGCGTTTCGCTCTAACGGAGCTCCTCAGTACCGTGACTTTAATAATCATCCATAGGCACCTTAACACACGCTTAAACAATGTCTAAAGCTCGAAAAACAGAACTACCCTTAATCTGAATCATCAGAGGAAATTTAGCATAAGCTCTGTGCATGGCAGCGCGTATTGAAGTTTCACCGTGCATAAGGCACTAAATTCATTTTAATAGAAATGCTGTTTAACAGGGACACTTTAAAGTGTACAGATATATAAAATATAATTTGCATATATATGCATAGTTTCGGTTTTCTGTGAATAACGTCGTTTCCAACACTGCTTAATATTTCCGCTTTTGAATAAAGGCGTTTCTACCTTCTAGAAGTGACATGTTGACTAAAAGTCGTAAATCAATGTCTAATCTTTCAAAAAACACCATTTTCTATAAATTCCGGATTTCGTAAGAAATCCAGGAGCGTTGTTTACTCAGCACATCCGTGCACCACCATTGTACATGTTTTTAAATGAATGCTTTCTTATAGCAAATTTAAGAACTTACTGGCTTTTAAAAAGTTTTACCTGCGTTTGTCAAATTGATGGTTTATGAATAATATAAGCAGATATTTAACAACATTCTAAGTTGATTATTCCAATGTGGAGTTGAACATATATGCAGTATATATTCAAGCGAATTCTCAGTACATTTGTAGCCGATTTGATAAATATTTGTCAATTGTAACTCTGAATATCGTCGACTCTCGGATGAAATGGTAGTACTAGAAAAATATTGTCATCCTCATTGTCTATTTTCTTAGGATGTAATACGTCATTTGTTATGTTTTATTTAATTGAGTCTAAATCATGTTTTTTTTGTAACTGCGTTTTAGGATTGATTCTACAATTCGCCAAGTTTGTCATCAAAATTGTATGAGTTCAAAAATTGTTGTATTCATATTGCTCGTAGGCAAAAATTATTTTTCAAGACGCTTCGCCCTTTTTTCCTTCTCTTTTATTTGTATTAGCCTTTATAAAGACGAAGAACTTTTAGAGCTATTATAGAACTTTCTCTTGAATCCTTTGTGAGAACTTTGATGTTGGCCTACTTTAAATCATTTTGATTGAATTTGTTTGATTGATCGTATCTTTATAAATCTTTAAAACATGTTACTTTTTTAGCAATACTATCTATATTCATAATACAAAACTTTAAATCAAACTATTTTATTGATCTTGAGAGTGATATCAATATGATGCCAGATATATATTGTTTTTATTGGGTTATTTATTAATCTCAATTAGTGATCATCCTTATTTGTGCCGATATATGATGATATATTTCTAATTTATATTTAGAATATATGTTTCCGATAAAAATCATTGAGTCTAAAATAAAACTTTATCAAATTTTTGGTTACTGATTCTTATAAAGATATTGTAATATGAATGATAATATTTATGTTTCATTTAAGTTATTCAAGTAAATAAATTATTGTGCTACACTTTAAAAACATTTTAAGCTGTCTTAATTTTGTAAATAAAGTCATTAATTTACAAAATTTATACATTAATTTATTAACTTTTTTTAGTAAATTAGAATTTAATAACAAAATCAATTAAAAATTATTAACTATAAACAACAATGTCAAAGAAATAGTTAACCTCTTCGTATAATGTCCATAATCGATAGCGTTAGACTTCCTCCTCTTCGTTATCACTACTTTCAGATAGCGCCAGATCATCTAGAATATCTGAATCAACCGATCCACTGACAACTAGCCGGCCTTTTTCCGATATCATCTGTTTGTTTATAGTGGGCGTAATTATTTGATCTGTTTCACAAAAGTCATTAATAATTCTGTTTCATAATTAAAACTTCCGTCCGATTCATGATTATCACTATTTTCGTTCGATAAACTGTCAGTTAATTCAGAATCAGATAATGTATGTACGTCATGTGTCCTATAACCGACTGTCTCTTTACTAATTTCGGTTTTTGGCTGTGAGTTTATAGGTAAAGATTCAGGATCATCAGCGTCGTTATTATTTAATGAATTGTCACATTGTTGCAGAAAGGTGTCAAAATGTGGCTTAATTTTGCTTGAAAGACTTTGGGGCTTTACTGTGATTGCGGAGCTCAATACTTTTAGTGTGAATTTTCCGTTTTCTTCTATAAGTACACAATCTCTGTAGGAACACAATTTTTGAGTTCCTGTAAAAACTGACGTATCGACACTGGATCCTGGTATATTAGCTAGCGTGACAGTTACTTCATTTGTATTGTTAAATTCAATGTATCCAGGAGCGGACTGATCAATTGACGATGGAAGAGAGTCAACTGCCAGATCAAGTGCCTGGAAGGGGTTCATTCTTCGTGTGGGATTCTCCATTATGGGGTTAGCGATCTCGTAATACGGTCGGTTTAACATATTAATGCTAGATAATATAGCTTTTGAATTTCCTCTCATGAGTGCTATTGATATTCGTTGAAAGAGCCGTGCAGATGCGATGATGTATGGTATAGATGATCGAATTGCTAAGGATCGGGCGATTCGTCTGATGATTTTCTCCCTTTCCATATTCCAGCCGCCGTAACACTCCAAGACGGCAGGTATGAAGTTATATCCCGCCTCAATCATTTTAACACGGTACTTTCTATCTTTGACCGATGATGTGTACTGCGCAGCTGCGTAACCAGGCACATAAACTGACTGTCGAAGAAAAGATTTCTGTAGCGGATGTGTTACCGCGAAGTCTATAGCATCTGAAGGATCCCCGTAGATGATAATATCGGCTGGCCGTTCTTGAAGATTTTGGACAATGTTGCTAACCTCGCTACCCACATGCATTCCTGCTGATTGTACCGCCTGGAGAACGACGTCACGAATTCCATTATAACGCATTCCTGGAAAACCACTGCAGTTGCAAGTTAGTGCATGGAAGCCCTCAGCATCTGCGTTTCGAAAACAGCGACTACAACGGTAGTCACTTGAAGCAATTTGCAGGCCTAACCACATTCTTATAAGAATTGTAAATTCTTGGTCGGTAAGAGCTAGGCCGAGACTTCGATTTGGAGCGCATTGTAACCATGCGTTCGCATGTGGCTGTGATACCGCTATTAGTCTGGCCCTTGTCCGATCATCTCCTGTGTCTAATAGATTTTTCCGCTTCTCTGAGTCGATTTTGAACGATATTTGATGTTGTCTTGTGGATGAAGCCTGCTGTTCCACTTCTGCTCCGTGTAGCGCAAGTATTTCATTCGCGTTTGCAAAGCCCGGAAATGTATTTGGATCCTGGTTCACAAACGCGGCCACTGTGCAGACGCTTGTAGCAAAAGCTGCCGCTCTGTGTTTGTTTGTACTCCTAAGGCCCAGACCGCCCATTTTTTGTGGGAGCTCAACTTGAGATCGTGTTCGCGCTGACAGTTGTATTGAAGCGATGATTTCCATCTCCCGTATCACAGCATTATCAAACTGCTTACAGAAAAGTTCGGTGCTTGCTGGAACTACATTCCTCATTAGGAATGCTATTCGTTGAGCGGAAGCACAGTGGCGCAATAGCAGGTAAGCCACATGAGCGTCCGGAAGCGACGCGACAAGCTCTGTGTCATTTACTAGGTTTGGTAAGCAATTATTTATGAAATATGCTTCTACAAACTCTTGCGAACCAATTAGGCATCCCAAAAGAGTAAAATTGCCGTCAGACTTATTATGTGGAGAGTGAGACTATTTTGTCTGCGTTGAGATAATTGCTTCTGTGTAGCCTATTAATTCGGTTTTTTGCCAATTCATTGATAGTCCGATTTTTCCAGCTCATTTGCAATCATGTTTAATGTGATAGCAACTGCATTGGGTTCACCTCCAATTATTCCATCGTCTAAATCCCACTTGTTAAAACCGATACCTGTAACCGAGTCGACTTTCCGAATAATTGGTTGGATTACCTGTGCGAAAAGGAATGGGCCCAGAGGGTCCTTTTGTTGTACTTTTGCTGACGATGTAAGGCTTTTTGCTGCTCCAAATCGTAATTTTAATGGTTGCGAGTAGCACCATTTGATCCACGGTCCGATATAAGGTGCTTCAATGTCGACTGCGTCAATAAAGCATTGCATGTCAACTGTATTAAAAGCGTTCGAAACATCCACTTTCGCCCATACCCAATTTTCCGAGGTGTTCGGCTCTTAAACCCAGACAACCTGTTGACGATGCAGAGGGGAATGAGAAAATTGAATCACGAACGGTATCCGAATCGATGACAATACCGTGTTCAGCCGTTGGGATTAAGGTTATAATACCTTTACCGGGTGGGTGCAAATCTGTGAGCTTACGGTATGTCTGTTCTGTGAACGGCGTCAGCCGTGACGAAGATTTTCGTTTCATTGCCTTGCCGTAGTTTCCCTGCCGCACAAGTTTGATTGTCATTGTCTTTGATTTGTCGTGTTTATATCGGGCCGTTTGTTGAGCACAAACATGCGTGAGAAAGGAAGTGTCAAACTGCCTGTTTTCGGCTGACTTTAGTGCATTCTCTATATGTTTTCGTACATTTCGGTGATCACCTGAATGAGCTGATGGGCACACTTTTGCGAACCCCAAAAGACTAGTCCAGCTATATGGCGATTTATGTTCTAGTGCCTCCTCAATAAGATTGGTAAAAATGCGACCTGCTTTATTTCGTAAACTTTAAGGGATTCGTCTTACTGTCAGCGTTGGTGATGCCCAAATACGGTGAAGCGTTTCATATGCGTTAAAATTGTGGGAAACGTCGTTGGTCGAAGCCATTTCAGATCCTTTGTAGGTTTGACGTTCGGCTGTAAGTTTCACATGGGAGGAAATATTGGGTGTGTAATCAACAATCGAAGCGCAGCTAGTGCCTGGGCACCGGACACCAAAACTCCAGTGAAAACGTACATTTCCGAATTTTGTAAGTGCGATTGGCCTGTTACAATGCGGGCAAATACCAAGTTTTGCCCCTTCCATTCGCCAAAGGGTTTCCGACGGTAATATGTTGTCGACGGCAATGTGTCATTAGATGCAATCAATTGTAATTAGCTGAGTCAATTGTAATTAGCTGTAATCAATTGTAATTAGCTGTAATCACTTTAACGGATTTTGTGTGTTTAAGCTGTAAATATTTCTATTTATTAACTAGTGATATGATGTCAGTTAAATAAGGTTTCTATTGTGTTATTTATTATTCACAATTAGTGATCATATTTGTGCCGATAATTTATAATTTGTTTAAATAGCTCAATGTTGATTTTGTGGATCAAGGTATCATGGATAAAGTTCAAAATATAAACATTTTCCTTTTGCAATAATTTAGAATTGTAGTTGAATAATATTATTAAAAGTTATATATTTAAAAATATTACAAAATTACATTAAAATCAAAACTTTGAACCAAATTAACATAAAATAAGTTCATTTTTCTGATCAGATAAATTAATAATACATTTTTATTGTTGAAGCTTTTATGGCAGGATAATTTTAAATTGCTGTGTTTGTAGCTCTCAATAATATACTTTTGGTTATATTGCTATGATGAGAGAGAAACGTTTTGGTTTTTTAATCATTTTTTTTGTAAGATGGCTGATAAACACATAATAAATGATAAAATAAATGTCAAACTAAATGTCTAAGTAATAAGGTTATGTATATATTTCCGACGTATTACCTCGCTTTTACGTTTTAATTATTTAACGTTTAGACATTTCTACGATACTTACTTTAATGCTCATACTTCAATAGTATTTTCTGGTAATGCTCGTCGAATGTAAGTAGAACTGAAGCTTAAATTACATTTTCTGTTTTTATGATTTTGTAGAAACGTTTTTCTAACAGTACAATTTTCTGCACTACGTTCTGATTTTCAATAATTCAATAAATTTTAAATTGCTCATTAGTTACATTTTAAAAATTAAAGTGTCTAAATAATGCAACATCATTAAAAGCCTTCTGAAAAAGGTATCGTTTCTCTCTCAACAGTACAACTCAATGTACAGTTTTATGGTCAATTTATTCATAAAAATAACTTATTGTACTCTCTTAACAGTACAATCCAATGTACAGTGGTATGGTCAATTTATTCATAAAGGAGAACTTAAATGATATCTGTTGTGTAAATTAAAACTTATGCAAATGCAGATTTAGAGATTTGAACTGTTCATTCAAGTTATAATATTTTATTAATAAATTTTAAATTGCTAATGAGTTACATTTTCATAATAAAAAATTGCGGTAAAATAATATTATTTTAAAGTTAAATTTTAAAAATATTTCAAAAGTTTTGTAAATTGTTTGTCAATAATTTACAAAATTGTTGAAATTACACAAAGAACATTCGGTGCTTAACAAGTCTGTGCTAACGCACTGATTTTTTATCAAATTTTATAATACAAAATTTTTTAATTATATATGCCAATTAATATACTATTTTTTTAACATATGGTTTTGGGAAAGTCTGGTTTTATAGATGTTGTGGTGACACAATAATTGAATATTGGCCTAATAGAATATCCATATTTCAATGTTTTAATATTTTATTTCAAATATTTTCTTGAAGCCTTTTTAAGAACTTTTATGTTCGCTGGCTGTAAATTGGTTTGACTAATATTATTCATGTCGATTCGACGTAGACAATTTGACTAAACGTTGCCAGTAAGTGTACATGATAAATAATCATGTTCTTGTTCTCGTTTTAGTTCTATAATTGACTATTTATATATGGGATCTGTTTAAATCGATCCCGAATCGCTTATTAGATATAACCATTTTGTGAAGGGAAATATTTATTTATTAAAAGCCTAAATGTTTCGGATCTATCTTGATCGTCATTCAGCGTCTGTTATGGCGTTGCATCAATTTTTTAGATATTATACTCGAGAATTTTTTGAGAAACAATGTTTCGTATTTTGAATGACTATTCAATTGGTGAATTGAAATTATAATTTTATTAAAATTTTGATAAAATAACTTATGTGGTTTTAGTAGTTACTAAAATTTACTAAAATTATAGAATTTAATAAGAAATATTTTTCTTTGTCTTAATAAACTTTTGTAACTTAGTTCTTTACAATTTTGTAAGAATGATAACACGTCTGTTTAGAGAATTTGTTGATGTAAACTTTAAATCGTTCACTTCACTGGATATCTATGATAAACGTACTATTTTGTAAGTACTTGGTGTCATTTGATTACAATTATTTTTAATCTTATAATATGTAATAATATTTATAGAATAAATCTTAGATAAAATAAATCTTAGTAATCTCATTTGTGAATGAGATTACAATAATTACATTTATAAATATATAATTACATTTTTAATTACATTTTTTATAAATATATAAAATCAATTTTATTTAATTTTGTTTTGAGTGATAGCGTCATAATTGATATGATTATGAGCGTCATAATTGGTAAGAGCGTCATAGCTGGACTATTTTTATTAATAAATTTTTTGTTGATTTTGTTTTGAATGAATCTACATATTTTTTACCACCTAATGATTAAACAAATAGCGATTTGTGACTATTTTTTTATATTGTATAATCCTTGATATCCCCGTGCTACCGAAATATGGATCAAAATCGGATAAAATGGTCTCTCCGCCTTATTTACAATGACAATCGGAGACACCTATTAACAATTATACAGAGTTTTATTTCCCGTTCCGCCTTTCGGCTAGGCAAATAATTTAAAAATAAGAAATTAGACAGAATCATCAAGATTTGAAGTATACAGATTGTCTTCTTCATGCGTCGTTTGTTAATCAATGACGAAGATCATTAATCTCTTGAAGTGACATAAGACTGAGGTGAGGGCAGGCTAGAGCATGGAGCAAGGCATCACAGGAAGAAGCACAGAAGCGGCATATAAAGAAGAATCACGGCGATGACAAGCGAGAAGTCGGCAACAGTAGTTATCATGAAAACCATGAATAGATAACTTCCATATCAATGGACGTTTCACATTTGACGGTGATCTCCAACTGTTTTGCAGGTACACAGGAGAATTGGCTAAATCATGATCAACGTTTAAGAATTTAGTCTCAAGAGCTACCAAATGTTGAAGATAACTAGACGTTTGAACACATCTAAGACTACTACATAGTCGGACACTAAGCGGCTTTATTTTTGCCAAGTATGTGATTGCTGTCGTACTACATTTATTGGATACTCCAACTATATGTTTCAAAAATCGGGCCTGACACTTATCAATCTGTCTAAAATTTAACTCAGTGAGGTTCTCCCAGAATGTTGCCAACCCGTAATGAATAATTGCTATAAGCATTAACTCGAAATATCTCAACGCTCCATCAAACAACAGCTTCCTCAGTTGAGGATATGAATCAGTTTTAATTGCAATCTTTGAAGATTTAGCCTCAAGATGCGCGGTAAAAGACCATCTAGACGTTAATAGAACGCCAAGATACTTATAATTAGTACAGAACTATAGTCTCTGAGACTTTATAAAAAGCGAGTCATGCTTGGATAAACGACCACCACCGCGGAACTTCACTACCTTTGATTTTGAAATGTTAATGTCTAGTTCATTCCGACTACAAAATACAGTCAAGCCATCGAGTGCCTTTTGAGCCGTGCCTACGTTTCTTGTCAGGATCACAAGATCGTCAGCATATAGCGCCAACTCAACCTCGTTTGCAAAAGACCGTATAAGCGATGGTAAATCAAAAACGAAGATTGAAAATAATAGAGGACTGATTGGGTCACCCTTCAATACGCCATGATTAACTGTGAAGAAGTCAGAGTATGCTAAATTATCGAATACCTTAACTCGGTTAGGTAATAGAATCTCATCTAGTAGGCGAAGAAAGCGCCCACGAAGATTACAATTATTATGCAGCTTGGAAAGAAGGATATTTCGATTGACTGAGCCAAATGCTCTACGAAAATCAATAAAGATGGCATATAATGAATTTTTATTATAAATACAGTTGACTACAGAAGAACGCACTAGACTGATAGCATCACAAGTCGAGCGGCCCTGCCGAAATTCAAATTGTTCTTCAGGCAATAACGAAGAACAGTGCTTAGCTAGTCGAGAAGTTAATACAAATGACAATAATTTATAAACGTAGTTTAAAAGGAAAATCCCGCGATAAGAGTCTGGAGATTCCAAAGAACCGGTGCCATTATATAGGAATTTCACTGTCTCCTCTTTCCAAGAGAAAAACAAACAGGATCCATAGAGTAGATAATTGAACATTAAGGTCCAATAGCTGCCAAATAAGTGGAATGTAGCTCGGAGTTGCTCCACGCAGAGATTAACCGGACCACTAGCTTTCTTCACATGCATCCGCGCAAGGCATCCTTCAATTTCATCAATGGAAAAGGGTCTATCAATCAAACCAGAGAAACTGTCAAAATCAAAATTATTAGCTGGCAATGACAACGATAGATCATCGAGATAAAGGAAAGAGCGAAAGTGATCAAACCACTTGGAAAGCGGAACTAAATACATGATTTTATTAGGATGTTTAGAATGGACTTTCCATGGAAAGCTCTCTGCTAAACTTAATCGATGACACTCTTCTGCGTACAAACGATCCCGGTGAAAAGTCTTCAGTATTTTGGTATAAACCCGTCGAAGGACAATATAAGCCTCCTTTGTAGAATGCCCATGTCGTAAATTAACTAACTTGTGTTTTAATGTTATTTGTTTTGTAGATGTTTTCAATAAAGCTACTTTAGCCTCACTTTGGATCTTAACAATTTATTGAAAACATTTGTGTGAGCATTTGTTGTCAAGATGGACCCAGTCGGAAACGGATTGGCGAACGTTGATTATGCACGATATCTGCAGCCAAGTAAACTTACAATAGACACAGAAGACCCAAACGGAGCGGATATTTGGAAACATTGGCTATCAACATTCGAAGCGTTTATCGAACAAATCGGAGCTCCGTGTGAGATTCGATTAACGTTACTGCGTAATTACGTTTCTCCTCAAATTTTCAAGTCAATTTAACAACTGTCTGATTATGCAGAAACTATCAAGACGCTTCGATCGATGTTTGAGCGACCGACCAATGTCATTTATGCTCGATATATACTATTCGCGAGAAGACAAGAAGAGGCAGAAGATATTCAACACTACACTAATAGTTTAAAGCAACTAGCCTCAGAATGTAAGTTCGAAGAAGTATCGGCACAAGATCACCGAGATCAGGCAAGCAGATAAGCCTTCTTTTGTAGAATGCCCACTACCACAATTGCGAGACATCCTAAGCAGTGTTTGCTGCATTTCTTGCAGGATAGGCCACTTGCGATAATTAAAAGGACGACTCGTGAAGCGCCGACTGGAAGACGAACGACAACTCTGAACTATTGCCGCAGTCAAAAGATCAGCACTCTCATGATGTTGACCTGTTGACATAAGAGAATAAGCTTTAAGAACCACATGGATATTTAAAGACTCGGGATACACAATACGAGAGTGACGCGATCTAGTTGGAGATTCTAATATCTGAGAATGAAAATTGACTATACAGTTTACCGGCTTATGCTTGCGTATCAAAGACCATTCAGAGACAAGCATGGTATTCATCTTCGTTACCTCGCAATTAGAAAAGGCAAAATCTAATAAACTTCTCGAGCGATAACACTCATAAGACCATTTCTCAGCGTGGATACAAAGTTTTAAGTTCATAGATGCAAAGTAACTAATAAGCTGTTTAAGTTTCGGGCTGTGTGGAATTGAATATTTTGCATTAAAATCACCACCAACAAAAACTCTTGAATTAGATGGCAAATTAGAACAAAGCTGTGAAAGTTCATCAATAATGTCAACCGCAGAGAAGTCGGCATTAAAATAAACGTCAATGATAACCAGATAAGGAGTTACAAGGCAAATGCAATTATCTGAGACAGAGCGAGACCAATATGAAGGCAAACACTTTATTGCTAGTATAACACTACCGAATGAACGACCTCTACCATGTGAGCAAGCAGGTAGGTCAAAGGTATAGAACTCTTGTGGAGAAAGGTGATTCAGACTAAAAGTCTAATTCAAAATTACGGCATCAAAACGCTGAATTCACGAGGCCAAACCCAGATGAAGCAGAGATGATAAGCCTTCAACATTAAATAAAAGAATGCTAACCTTCGAGAAATCAAAATTAGTAACTATTGAGGAAGCAGAGAAAGGGATAGGATCTTCCCATAGTCATATAGGCGAAGAATTTTCTATCCCAGACCTAGTTTCCTCAGTACTAGCTGTAGTCTCACCCACTCTCAAAACGCGAGTATTTCTTATGCGATATATGCAAGACGGATCAGCCAGGCGTTTCTTTTTAAGTTCGGCGCGCAACGCGTTTTGAATCTCACGTACCGCCGGGGACAAATTTAATTGAATGTATACTCTCTGGAAAAGAACCGACGATTTCAAACGGTGAGCTGATCGAATGATAGTATGTACCGAATGTCCATCTAGAGAAATTAAGAGCCACGGAGGCACATCACTCCGCTTCGCAGAAAGTCGGAAAAACGAGAATTTTTTGTCTGCTGGTAAAACAAAACCAATCTCCCTGAATAAAGCCTGAATAGATTTTTGTTCGTCCTCAGAAATTGGTAAATTTCAAATAATAACTGTATTTGAGCGTTTCGCCTGTAATTCGCAAGCTTTAATGATATTAAGTGGGCTATTATTTTGGACTGATGCCGAAGAAGCAGCAATTACTGACCGTGTAACTTTGCGTCGAACAACCTCTGCAAAGGAACGTTTTGAAATGTTTTCTATGTGTTGAGAAGAAGATTTTGGTATTGAAAGCTTAAGAGCTGCAAAATCAGACTCTAAGCTTCTATTCAACCCTTCTTGCTTTTTCAGTTCCTCCTAAAAAAGAGATTTTCATATAAGATAATATAAGAGATTTTCGAAGCTGCACATGTGCCGCACAAGAAGTCTTGCTGAAAGAACTCACGGGATATCCATACGGGGACCCTGATAACTGTGTAGACTACAATTTTCATTCGTACATTTAATTTCATGCGTGACAAAATCCGATATTATTGGATTGCAAGAATCATATTGAAAGGGGGAAAGCGACTGATAATTTGTGATGGGTATAGTTTCTACTGAGGATACTTGCTTTTAAGATAACCGCAATCCGTCATTGTGACACCTTCCATTCTTTGAACGCAAACACCCCATACAAGGCGCGCCTTCATTGACACAACTACAACTTTTACATAAGGCGTTGTTTCCATTGCATGAACAGCAGCGTTCTGAAGTCGTCATTTCCGATGGCAAAAGCGCAATGATACACTTGATATACTTGATGTTATTGTAGTTACGTTAATAAATCTTGATTTGATTGTAGGTTGAACGCGCAATTTTAATTGTGTTTAAGATTGTGATTAGTTATCTTGTACTTTGTAACATCTGTTAGAACTTTAAGGTTGTCGATATTCTCGATTATATATTAGGTTGTCGTTATTAGGTTGTCGTTATTAGGTTGTCGTTATTAGTTTGTCGTTATTAGGTTGTCGTTATTAGGTTGTCGTTATTAGGTTGTCGTTATTAGGTTGTCGTTATTAGGTTGTCGTTATTAGGTTGTCGTTATTAGGTTGTCGTTATTAGGTTGTCGTTATTAGGTTGTCGTTATTAGGTTGTCGTTATTAGGTTGTCGTTATTAGGTTGTCGTTATTAGGTTGTCGTTATTAGGTTGTCGTTATTAGGTTGTCGTTATTAGGTTGTCGTTATTAGGTTGTCGTTATTAGGTTGTCGTTATTAGGTTGTCGTTATTAGGTTGTCGTTATTAGGTTGTCGTTATTAGGTTGTCGTTATTAGGTTGTCGTTATTAGGTTGTCGTTATTAGGTTGTCGTTATTAGGTTGTCGTTATTAGGTTGTCGTTATTAGGTTGTCGTTATTAGGTTGTCGTTATTAGGTTGTCGTTATTAGGTTGTCGTTATTAGGTTGTCGTTATTAGGTTGTCGTTATTAGGTTGTCGTTATTAGGTTGTCGTTATTAGGTTGTCGTTATTAGGTTGTCGTTATTAGGTTGTCGTTATTAGGTTGTCGTTATTAGGTTGTCGTTATTAGGTTGTCGTTATTAGGTTGTCGTTATTAGGTTGTCGTTATTAGGTTGTCGTTATTAGGTTGTCGTTATTAGGTTGTCGTTATTAGGTTGTCGTTATTAGGTTGTCGTTATTAGGTTGTCGTTATTAGGTTGTCGTTATTAGGTTGTCGTTATTAGGTTGTCGTTATTAGGTTGTCGTTATTAGGTTGTCGTTATTAGGTTGTCGTTATTAGGTTGTCGTTATTAGGTTGTCGTTATTAGGTTGTCGTTATTAGGTTGTCGTTATTAGGTTGTCGTTATTAGGTTGTCGTTATTAGGTTGTCGTTATTAGGTTGTCGTTATTAGGTTGTCGTTATTAGGTTGTCGTTATTAGGTTGTCGTTATTAGGTTGTCGTTATTAGGTTGTCGTTATTAGGTTGTCGTTATTAGGTTGTCGTTATTAGGTTGTCGTTATTAGGTTGTCGTTATTAGGTTGTCGTTATTAGGTTGTCGTTATTAGGTTGTCGTTATTAGGTTGTCGTTATTAGGTTGTCGTTATTAGGTTGTCGTTATTAGGTTGTCGTTATTAGGTTGTCGTTATTAGGTTGTCGTTATTAGGTTGTCGTTATTAGGTTGTCGTTATTAGGTTGTCGTTATTAGGTTGTCGTTATTAGGTTGTCGTTATTAGGTTGTCGTTATTAGGTTGTCGTTATTAGGTTGTCGTTATTAGGTTGTCGTTATTAAATTCGTTATAGATAATTGAATATTGATGTAAGTACTTAATTTAACAGCTAAAAAAGTTCAAAACGAGTTTGTATGTATATTAGATTGTAAGAACTTTAATAACCAAGACTCTTTTTGTGAACGTCTATTTTAGTTATTGAGTGTCTTTTGATTCAAGGGTCATTCTTTAATATTGATATCATATAAATCATCTTAATTGTAGAACTATATAACAGTTAAATCTTGTGTCACCATATTTTACAGAGAGCTGGATTATCTCCCGGAAAGTTTCTTTCGTCATATAAATGAGGAAAGAACTTTAGATTTTGGGACTATCGACAGAATGATTATATCAGTCAATCTTTAAAACCAGTATATCTTCTACATTGACCCTATTTTATCTGTAATTAACATTGGCAACATATATATCCAGAATTTAAAAACCATAATGCACAATATTAATTCATTCGAACTCAAAATATTTCGTATCTATGTGCAAAATCAGTTATCATGTTTTACCCATCATGAACAATGTCATTTCCTTCGAACTCATATCCTATGTGTAAAACATTGCATCCAAAGTCAGGTTCAGAAATTTTACGTTCGTTCATATGTCTTTTAGAACGTGATTTTTATCAACTAGAGTTGCATCATTTCAGTATCGCTTTTGTACAGCATTTGGATTTCAAAGTTTCAGCTAATCTATTGTGACAGCGTTAAGTAATAAAGTCTGCTGCAAACGCAGACGTTGTTTAAGAAGCTTTTTCATGTTGCATTTTGCTTAATAAATGTGTTTAATCGTTAGTCATTATTACAAAATATTTCGATGAAGTATTTTTTAATGCAGTTATCAAGGCGATAAATAGCATGTTCACATTTTTTAAACATCTCTGTACGATTTAATGAGTTTGCATTTGTTGTCCATATACATCATTCCTCATATCGATTATATTTAACTTATTTTGAATTATACCACTTTCTGCAAAGTAGTGAAGGTCCTGCGATTGATAATAAAGAGACATTGTGTCAACTTAAGTTCATACTTTTCAATTATTCGCTATTTCTACAACCCCAGCTTTGTGTTTGCCCAGTGAAACATGTCTTTACATACAACATGCCTCAAAGTTATCAGTGCGATCTCAGTTATAACTTTTACCATTAAAAATGTTTTATACAGTAAAAATGCTTTCACTGTAAATTTCCAAAGCAAAAACAATATTTATGTCCACAGTGATGTTTTAATACCTGATGATGGTGTTGATCACCTCTCCATTTTAACATATGCTATATTCTATTCTAGTAAAAGAACTTGAGATGAACTTTGACTTTGTCTTTAAGTTTTCTCAAGGTGTAAAGCTCACCCCCTTCAACTAGAGTACTGTGAATATTTACTAATTACTAAGCAACCGTTTATGGCTGATTAGATCATGTATGTTGCGAATTACGTTTTTCAAAGGCCTTTGACCATTTTTGTTGAATTGCGTATACTCCCATTGATTATAAAGTTTTTTATCGGTTTAAAATATTCTTGTCATGCTTATTTTCTCTAATCTCTTCGACTGTAGTTTACGGTAAAGATATTTCACTTCTGTAAGTTCACTTCTGCGAGCTAATCGTTATAAATTCTTCTACATCGGATTTCAATTCCACTTTATTTAGTGTTAGACAAATATTTCGCGTTCAACTCTATGTTATGTAACGGTCCTCCTGGAAACATCATTAAATTCATCCATTTGAGAGATCGTAATTAATATAAGATTCTTAGATATTTTGGTAGCATGAATCAATTTCAGATGCAGATGATGGATCAAAGCCATTTTTAATCTAACAAATGAATAGATCATTATCATCAACCCTATTATGATTACTTTAAATCACATATTTACGTAAGCTCACAAGATTTGATAGATTCGGTAAATTATTTCATGAACAAGTGAATTGTTTGGGGGTTCGATCATTTGTACCTGATCGCTTACTTTCCATATACAAACAGCATAATTGAAAGTAAGTTTTCTTGTCATAGCGAATTTGTTTGAAATTGCATGTTTATTATCGTAATCAGCTATAATTTCATACTTTATTTTCATAAATAATTTCGATGTTTAGAATGTTTTTCGATGCAACTATTGAATCAGTTGTTAACCTTTCATTGTAAGTAACAACGAATTTGATTTAGTTGTAGAAGTTCAACACTTTCAATTCAGTACATTTTGATATTCTTATTCTGACTAGACATTTTATAACCAGATATTCTCTTTTAGATTACTATTTTACGATTATCATGCATATGTAACTAAATTTTAGTTTTACTTTTCTTAATCATTGTTGATAGTGCGACTGCATTTGTATCTTGCTCTCTATTAAATCTTATATTTTAATACATATTTTGCATATTTTCAATGACTATATATAATTTATTATTCACTTTGCTTTCATTGACAACAGCTCTTTATTTGCTTCTACATTTTTAAACACAATGTTTATTTTTTGAATAAATTTTGTTTTTAAAATACATTTTACTCTATTTATTTGACGTTTCAGTGGCCCTATTCATTTTATTCTGAGATTGGCCGAAACGTCAAATAAATTAATACAGTTTTCGTGTGAGTTAAATCCCTTTAAAAACTAACATAAGCTGGAGCACGATGTGATTTTATCAGCCTTCAATCAAAATTTATGAATTCTTTAATAAAAATTTAAAATATTTATTGAATTGTTAGTCAATTCATAAAAACTGATTTTTAATTTAAATTTGAATTATAAATGTTATCGTTCTATCGGAGATTTCTAATTGCCTTAAATATTTTTGTAATAAGAAATGCAAATTTATGAAAAAGACTTTAATTTTGATTAAAAAATTAATAAAAGTGATTAAGTAACAACAAATACTTGTGTTTATCTTAAAATTTTGAAAAATCAATTTAGAATCTTTGAACGAGGGGTTAAATCCCTGTTGCCGGATAAACAAAGTAAACAAATGTAAGTTGTAAAAATTACAAAGAAATTCTAATAACACTTGCTATATTTTTGCGATACTCGTGTTTAATTACAAAATATATATCTTTCATTTGTATCCAGATCAGTTAAAAGGCGAAAAAATAATTTATTGATTCTCGGCTACTCCTTGACTAGCATAATTAAAAGCTCGACTAGATTTATCAGAATTAAAAGCTCGACTTTTAACACAAGTAATGACTGCTGAAAAATCAATAATTTGTTCGATTTAGAATTTTTCAGTTCCTCAGATAACTGCTCAAAGAGCATGTTGCGACGTTTTCTTATCATTGATCCGATTTTTACAGTAGAATTACAAGCAGCTATCTGCGCATTGATAAGTTTGGAAAATAGACATTTTCTAAACATGTAATCCTTACGATATTTACCGATACATTCAGTAAACGGCCCAACTCGGGATATATTCGATTTGGCCGCTACGACTACCCTATAAGAGTCAGCGTCCACTGGTTGTACACATATATACTTGTAAGAATTGGGAGCTTATAACAGACGGACAAAAATGAGCGCTAGGCTCCCGAAATATAATTGTTACAATGTCATTGCCAATATGCCTTTTTCGTTCGATTTGCTGCGGATCTGAGGAGCGGGGAGGTAGTAGTGTTGATACATAAAACATTATTTCGTTCCCTTCAAATTTTGAATAATATGAACTATTGCCAGTTAATCCGTATTTATTGTCTAATCCACCACAAAATCCTTTGTAATTTTGCAGATTTATTGGTTCAGCAATCAAATCCAAAAATCGTTGCATTTATCCAGCCAAGTGTGTGGTGTGATCTTGGTCGGAGGTTATCTTCAATTTTTACATTTTTACCGGTAATGTGTCCAGTTGACATACCTACTATAGCAACTAAAGCTACGCTTTTAAGAGAAAAGCTTGAATGCGCTAATTTTGAAGTATTATTTCGTAAACAATCATCAAAATCAGTAGCATATCTTGCTCGAATTGATGTCAGAAATTCACTTGATGACATAACACTGTGATTAAATTTGGAACCATCAAGTTGTTGTTCTTAATGTTTTAATTCGCTTACATTCTTAATTATTAATACAATATTGGCAGGATTCGTGTTCGAAATATTGAGCTCCATTCCAACTAGATTTGAAATTTCTAGTTCCTCACTAATGCAATTCTGTTCATTTCCGTGTTGCAGCAATATTCATTGGTTGGATCCGTCAATAATGGATGTTGAGGGTTGCAGTGCAAAAAGTCGATATTGAGGATTTTCAATGCAATCAATAGACACTTCATTCCAGCCGTTGTCGTCATTGGGGATGCTTTTCAGGAGGGCCTTGGCATTCCCGTGAATAAGAGATGTTTCGACGAGCTGCAAGGTATCGCGCTATTCTACAGATTAGACATAGTACGCTAACGTTCCATCCCCCATAGGTATCAACAACTGCAGGGGTAAAAATGTAACAATTTTCCTAAATGATATGTCGATATATTCGTTCTTTATCGCGGATTGCGTACTCTTTCGCAGCGTAAGTAGCCTCTGTGCTTGATTTATTCAAGTATGATGACTGCTGAGGGTATGATGACTGCTGAGGGATGACTGCTTTCGGGTGGATTGCCGTGTAGGAGGATATCAGATGGGTTCTCTTTAACTTCTGACAAGATTCAAAACTTTACGCTCAACGTGTAAACCTGCTGACTCGGCTGCATGGAATACTGTGTCTCTTATTCCCTTACGACGTATCCCTGGGTATCTTCCGAATTGACAAGTAAGGCCTGAAATCCGTAATCGTCAGCATCTTTAAAGCATCGTCTGCATTTATATGGTTTTTTTTAATATTGGAATTTCCAGTCACATCTTTATCAAGATACGAAATTCTGAAGGAGGCATGTTCGGCGAGCTAATTTTTGAGGGTGTAGCCTTTAACCATGCGTTCGCGTGAGGACAGCCTACCGCTATTAGTCGTGATTTGTCAAAAGAGGATGACGTTTCAATTAGACAAGAGCGCAACACTTGGTTATTTCTCGTCCCTAATCCCAATTGAGATAAGATTGCTGATCGAGCACTGTGTTTCATAACGAGTTCTTCCGGATAGTGGCGGTTAACGTCTCAAAAGTTTGTGAATATCCCGGGAAAGAAGACGAATTCATACCCAAGGTGTTCGCAACATTGGAGATGCTGGCTACATACACAACAGGAGCATGGACTAGACAACTTTGCATTCCAAGTTTGCCTAGCCGCAATTAGATTATCGACTTCCGTTCTTGAATGTCTCTTCTTTCATCGCTTCTTTTCCTTAAAATCGATTACTGCCTTAGCCTTTTCGCCAATTCTCCAAAATCAATCATCTAATCCCTACAACGAATAATCAACACCGCTGTTCGAGTGCTCTTTCGTCTCCGTCGCTTCGACCACACATCCACATATCTTGCCCAACTCTCCTGGCCCACCATCCACATCCGCATTAAACTCCGCCTTCTTATCGTAACTTTTCGTCTCATCGCTGTCGGTCCCCATCGTTCATCAACATTCTTTTCTTAGACGACACTCGCCCCACCTTGCTATCGCTGCGTTCCCGTCATACCCTCTTACTCCGCGTTCCCAATTATTCCAACAACTATGGTCTCCGATCCTTCCTCGTCGCTGCCTCACTCGCCTGGAATCAACTGCCTCTCGACGTCCGCCGCGCTCCCTCCTTTATCACATTCAAACACCTTCTTCGTTCACACCACCTCGACACCTGATTCACAGTTTTGTTTTGTTGTGGTCATGTAAGCGTGCGCTGGCACGCATTTGCTACGTTAAATAAATCTTTTTTTTATTATATACCGAATAATTTATGGTCAAATATTTGTGTTTACGACAATTAGATTGGTAAAGATTTGATACAATTTGGTTATTGATTGTGAAAATTAGCCATAAATATTCAAACATAAATATTTCCGAGATTTCAACAGCGTATAGGCTTATCTATACGGCTTATATATGCTTATCTAGTACAGCTGAAGAAGATGTGAAGAAATCGGAGTAGAATCAGAGAGCCTTGACTTTAAGATATTTTTGTAAATCTAATACTTTGTTTATGCATCTTATCCATTTTATAACCACAACGTTTGTGTTGATTTCCGTAACAAATGATTAAAAATTATTTTTAACCAAATATGATGAATCCATCCAATATTTTAAATTATTTATCAAGCCATATGATGTATTGAGATATATGTTTAGCATACATATCTTGAAAACTAAAACTATTTCAAAGATATAAACTCACAAAACGAAAATCGCGATTACCCAAATCGCGATATGGAAGTCGAGCTGATTGCTGGTTTACTGCTAATTGTAAATTTTATCGAAAAAGAAATTAAACACTTACACAAATTTCTAATTGCAAATTTTAGAAAAATGTAAATGTAATTTTTAATGTAAATGTAATTTTTAAATGTTTAAAAAATTATTTTATGAATTTATTGTTAAGATATTTTTTTGGTTCGAAATTTAAATCTAACTCTTCTTTACTGATCCTTCCTAGTAGTGAATTGGCACTGTAAGTATCTGTGATTGTTAAATTAATGTTATTTTTCGTAAAGTTATGCATATCATATGTAAGTAAAATATAAGTAAAATAAAAGTATAACATCATATGTAAGTATATTATCGTATATTATAAAATGTATACGATAATGTTAATTAGGATATAATTCATAGTACTACCTTTTTAGTCAAACACCATAAAGATATAATTTTTATACGCGAATTAATGATCTTGTCAATGCAAATAACAAGCGATCGTTTTATTATTATTTTATAAATTCTAAACGACATTTTTGTGTGTTTTTTATTGTATAATATAAATATTTCAAATTATAATTGAACAACGCAGATTATATATATTATTGAGTATGAGATCATGAAGATCGATTGAAATCGAGACTAGTGATATATACGCTTAATATATATAAAACACTTTATGCATCTGAGCTTCGTTTAGCATTTAGAGGAATTGCTGGTGTTTTTACGGTTATCACAAAAGCAGTCGAAACGTACCCTAACCACTTCATCCAAATTACGATTTCTGCTGGGTGGTTAGCAGCGTCTCGGAGTGATACATTAGACTGATGGAGCTGATGATCGAAGTCCATTTATTTAGCAGCACATATAGATTTAAAATCAATCGTAGCCAGTTTTGTCTCCTGGACCACAGTTTCAAGCGATTTTTCGCACTACAATATATATATATATATATATATATATATATATATATATATATATATATATATATATATATATATATATATATATATATATATATAATACCATATGTTCTATGTGAACCAATACCTTTCTGGAAATTCTTACTATATTAAGCTGTTATATTTAGATGTGAACCTCTGTATATAAGAAGGGACAATACTAGAATAATTTATTCAAGCCATAATAAATAATTATAATAAATTATAATAATTTGCTCAAATAATTATTGCCACTTATTATCTATGCAGATATACATTTAACAACTTAATACAGTAAGAATCTCCAGCGAGGTCCTGACATGCATCGGTTTACTCCGGACTCAAGCAAATCACCAATATAATTATTATACGAACGTTTATCTCAATCGTGTGGACGAAACCACAAAGAAAGTACAAAGAATTAAATTTGATAATAAAGTTTTCGAGCCGAGATAATAATAAAATTTAATAAAGTATACAAAATTAAAAGAAAAATTACTGATACCAAAAGAAAAAGCGGTATAATATATTTCAATTTTAAGGGATCGCGGGGGTTCGAAGATTAAGTAGATACTTAATGACAGTTTTAACGTCCACTTAATAGAGGTTGAAAAGCCCGTAGTACGAATAGTAGTGTTCTCCACTGCTTTAAAAATTTCATTCTTATTAAAATCAACGTACAAAACGCATCAACAGCTGACAGTGGAAGGTATATACAAGCCATATTTAAATAGATGTTTACGTTCAATGAGATTAAAGTAATATCAGATTCCAAAACACTGATACTAACCTTTGGTATAAAATTAGATAAACCTGCAATTTTAAAAGTGAGAATATTATATTTTTCAAACTTGCATGATACAATACGTCGGGTTATGCACATAAACGCATGAATTTACGTAGATCACAAACAAACAACTAAATAATAGCTAGTGATACTTCAGTACGACATATATTCAAAACATAATTGTAGCAATAACTGCGGAAGGAATGGGAAACATAACAGACAAAAAAGAGTTGTTTTGGATAACAAAACATTTGCCCGAAAAGATTACAATTTCAAACAATTACAAATAACATATGTGTTAATTTTAATGGATAAAATGGCTAGTAGTAATTACATATTTAGAAAACAATTCTTTAGGAGTAATACACGTGAATATGAAAATGAGCAGCTTCATAAAAGCGCAAAATTAAAATTTACATAGAGGCCCCTGATCGAAACTTGTTAGAAGACTCTTCAAGTTGAAGGTCATATGTTTGAAGGATTAGTCCAACAACTTTATGTGGTGGACTCTTCAATTGTCTTTGTGTATTTATTGCCAAAATTACATAAACCAAAGCTTTGCATGAGGCCATATTATATGTGTTTCAAGTGTGACCGGTTGAATCATAACTGGTGGATTAATGAATGTAGAGATATTATTATTCTTCACGAATAAATTAGCTTTCCACTTCAATAATCAAATATGTGAATAAATAGATGGATTAGGTCAAGCACTTGCCGATTTGAATATGTCCAAATGGGAATAGGACAAATCAGCTTACTGAGTCAAGGTATTTAATATAATGACAAAATGAACAAAACATAATAATACTAGATCAAAATTTAATAATTAAGTAATAAAATTAATAATTGTTTTTAGATTTTCTATAATTTATTTTAAGTTAAAATAAAAAATTGTAATTTAAAATAAAAGTCATTTTTATGAATTGACTAATAAATAACAGACGTTGTATCAGAATAAGGATTTGAGTTCATCAGGTGTAACTGCTATTATATCAGGTTTCGGCCCCTTACTCCTACCCAACATAGCAGTTGGGACAAATACGTGTTAATGACGTATTTCCTCTGATGAAAGAGGAAATAATCAATAAATATAATCAAGTTATGTGCTATTCAAATTTTTCCCAAGCCGCCTCCTTCGCTTCGGTAACTGTTTGAGCTGAGGTTCTCTTTGCACTTCAGTTTATTATTATTTATTATTATCTACAGTTTAATTCTGTATTATTATTTTGAATAATAAATAATTATATTAGATTTTATACAATTTATATGTATATCAATATATTTATATGAAGTTAAAATTTTAAATTAAGTTCAAAAATAAATGTCAATTTTTATGAATTGACTAATAAATAATATAAGATGTATCAGAAAAAAGAATTAGAGGTAATCAGAAGAAACTGCTATGTTTTAGTTTCGTATTCCTCGACCCTACATAGCAACGGGGTCAAACACGTACTAGTGACGTATTTCCTCGGATGAAATTTGATTATTCAATTGTTATGGTGATTAATAATGCCGGCTCAATATTTAAACTTAAGATTTTATATAATTCAGATTTTTATATATTAAGAATAGAATTATTTTAAAAATTATATAGAATTTATAATATTTATTTTTTATTTAAATTTTGATTATTTAATACTATTATTATATAAATCAGATCAGCTAACTGAGACTACCTATTTTTAATTATTAATAGTTAAAAAATAATTTTAATTAATTATAATTAAGAAATAATTATATAAGACTTTATATAATTTGTAAGAACAATTATTTAAAATTTAATATAAAAGTCAATTTTTATGAGTGTACTGATAAATAACATACTATGTAAAAGACTAGAGGTCATCTGGAGGAACTGAAATTTTATTAGGTTTCGGCTCCCTATTTATCGACCTAACAAAGCAGCGAGGCCAAATGCATGCTAACGATGTATTTTCTTTGATAAAATTTGGTTATTTTGTGTACCTTATTCTAATTCAAAGCATATTATTTATTATCCATCCATAAAAATTTTAATAAGGAATAGAGGTCATCAGGAGGAACTGCTGTGATATCATGTTTCGGCCCTTATTTCCTCTACCCAACATAGCAGCGGTGCCAAATACTCGCTAATGAAGTATTTCCTCTGATAAAATTTTATTATTTTGTGTTCCTTATACTAATACAAAGCATATTGTCTATTACCCATTCATAAAAATCTAACATACATTGAGGATCACATACTGATGTGAAAATGGTATGGCTTATAATTCACAATGTCAATAGACTGAAATGAAGACTCAAATTGAACGTCTACAAAGCAACATTGCACCGTTAATCTGAGTGGAGGAAAATTCTTTGTCTAACGTGCCAGAGTTAGAAAGATTCAATAAAAGCCTTATTTGTAAAAAGTGCGAATTTAAAATAATTATTTATAATTAATAATTATTAATCAATTATATTTTATATAATTTTAACAAACTATCTTTTCCCATGTACCTTATATAATTTGTCTACATTTTCTAACAAATAACAAAGTAGATTAACCTTAAAACATAGATTTGGAAATCACTTTATTAAATCACTTTATTAAAAAAAAACAATTTTCGCTTAGATTCTCTAATTAAAACTTACCGTTATATTGACCGAACACGGCAACAATAACGAACAGCAACAACGAATATTTTAGCATTTTTAGCCTATTTTTTATGTAGAATATCCACTGAAATCGTTTTTAAATATTAACTCTCACTCGAAATGATTTACATTCCTTGAATTTAAAAATCTCTATTTTGAAGTCCAGCATTCAAAAAACAAGTCAGCTGATGTGACTATCATAGAAATTTTTATTATTACCCTTGATACTCTAAGTTTAAGGTGCATGTGCGACATGATTTTATTTACGATTCTATTATCTAATTTGTCGTAAATCAGATTATAATCGAGTTTTCGGAAACTTTTGCAGCTGTGATATAATAAGTAAAGTAACGAGTTCGAAAAATGCGTTTAAATACTAAATCAAATAGGGATAGCTAATTTTAAAATTAAAAGTTAGCTATCGACTACGGTATAACTGATATATGCTTAAATCATAATCAAATTAAGCAGTCAAGATTATATCTTAAAATAGTCGAAATAGTCGAAGTTTTAAAAAAAATATTACAATAACCAAAACATCCGCGTTTATACTTTTCTATAATGTCAAGAATATATTGTGATTTATAAAAACTGAACGAAAATTAAACAAATTAAAAAAATTAAATAATTTTATAAATCAAATTATAAATTTTTTATATAAAATTAAATTTTATATAAAAAATTTATTAAAAAATGCAAACTTAAATTTAAATCTTTCATCTCTTAATAAAAATTGCAAATACAAAAATTGATTGAGCTTTTAGTCTGCTAATTAAAGAGTTCACTTACAAAAATTTGTAATTCAAATTATATATTTATGCGCGAAGATGTTTATATTTAGAATTTGTGTTAATGAAAATATCGTGTAGGAATAAAATCAATTTTCTACTCACTAAAAAAATTGTCCTATAAATTTATAATATGTTAAGAATACGAAATCAAACAGGGCAAGTGATATAGGATGATAATTCTATTGGTGATAACTCTTATCGATGATTAATAGCATAGATGATAAATCTTATCGATGATTATTCTTATCGATGATTAATCTTATCAATGATTAATCTTATCGATGATTAATCTTATCGATGATCAATCTTATCGATGATTGATCTTATCGATGAGTATTCTTATCGATGATTAATCTTATCGATAATTAATCTTATCGATGATTAATCTTATCGATGATTAATGTTAACGATGATTAATCTTATCGATGATTAATCTTATTGATAATTAATCTTATCGATGATTAATCTTATTGATAATTAATCTTATCGATGATTATTCTTATCGATGATTAATCTTATCGATGATTAATCTTATCGATGATTAATCGTATGGATGATTAATCATATCGATGATTAATCTTATGGATGAATCTTATCGATGATTAATCATATCGATGATTAATCTTATCAATGATTAATCTTCTCGATTATTAATTTTCTCGATTATTAATCTTATTGATGATTAATCTTCTCGGTTATTTATCTTATCTATGATTAATCTTATAGGTGATCAATCTTATCGATGATTAATCTTATGGATGATTAATCTTATCGATGATTAATCATATCTATGATTAATCATATCGATGATTAATCTTATCTGTGATTAATCATATCGATGATTAATCTTATCTGTGATTAATCTTATTTATGATTAATCTTATGTATGATTAATTTTCTCGATTATTAATCTTATTAAGATTAATCTTCTCGATTATTTATCTTATCTATGATTAATCTTATGGATGATCAATCTTATCAATGATTAAACCTATAGATGATTAATCTTATAGATGATTAATCTTATAAATGATTAATATTATCGATGATTAATTTTATCGATGATTTGATCTTATGAATGATTAATCTTATCGATGATTAATCATATCTATGATTAATCTTATCGATGATTAATCTTCTCGATTATTAATTTTCTCGACTATTAATCTTATTGATGATTAATCTTCTTGATTATTTATCTTATCTATGATTAATCTTATGGATGATTAATCTTATCGATGATTAATCATATCGATGATTAATCTTATCGATGATTAATCTTATCGATGAAAAATCTTATCGATGATTAATCTTATCGAAGGTTAATCTTATCGATGATTAATCTTATCGATGATTAATCTTATCGATGATAATTCTTATTGATGATGATATCTTACCGATGATTAATCTTATCGATGATTAATCTTATCGATGATTAATCTTCTCGATTATTAATTTTCTCGACTATTAATCTTATTGATGATTAATCTTCTCGATTATTTATCTTATCTATGATTAATCTTATGGATGATTAATCTTATCGATGATTAATCACATCGATGATTAATCTTATCGATGATAAATCTTATCGATGATTAATCTTATCGATGATAAATCTTATCGATGATTAATCTTATCGATGATTAATCTTATCGATGATAATTCTTATTGATGATGATATCTTACCGATGATTAATCTTATCGATGATTAATCTTATCGATGATAATTCTTATCGATGATTAATCTTATCGATGATAAATCTTATCGATGATAAATCTTATCGATGATTAATCTTATCGATGATTAATCTTATCGATGATTAATCTTATCGATGATAATTCTTATTGATGATGATATCTTACCGATGATTAATCTTATCGATGATTAATCTTATCGATGATAATTCTTATCGATGATTAATCTTATCGATGATTAATCTTATCGATGATTAATCTTATGGATGATAATTCTTATTGATGATGATATCTTACCGATGATTAATCTTATCGATGATTAATCTTATCGATGATAATTCTTATTGATGATTAATCCTTTCGATGATTATTCTTATCGATGATTAATCTTATGGATGATTTATCTTCTCGATTATTAATCTTATCGATGATTAATCTTATCGATGATTAATCTTATCGATTATTAATCTTATCGATGATTAATCTTCTATATGATTAATCTTATCGATGATTAATCTTATAAGATTAATTAACCTTGTCGGTGATTCATTTTATCGGAAATTAGTCATATCTAATTCAAACATCAATAGCCTAGTAATTTTTTAATTACAATTAATTAAAAATGCATTATCGTTCTTAACTATCGCTGTATATTATAGTGATTTACAGAAAATGCTTCACTGAGGAAATAGCTGATCGGAAATAGGGGACTGTTTCACTTGCTTTGATCCTATGGTATTTCTAATTTGCTTTTAAGCTTTTTATATAATTGAATCAAAACTGCAATTAGGGTATTGTATATAACGAATTAAATATTGCTGATCATAATTTTTATAATTTTGATAATTCTGTTTAAGCATTTTTATAATATATAGGTATATTTTGACAGTTTATAAATGCATTAACTTAACGATAGTAATTTCTTTCTGTTTTCTAAAATATGAAAATTTGTGCTTGTAATTGTCTTTTAACAACACAAATATGATGTAATATTGTCACTTTTTACATATTTTATTGTATCACCGATGTATTATTTCTAGTAATGAAACAGCTAACTGTCGGCAATCACGCTATATCCCAAATGAATGCATTTATTTTCAATTTGTAATTTGTTTCTTCTCATTTGTCGAAATTCACCCTCTTAAACATACGCATTTAGCTGCTGGATATTCTGTTCTGGTAATTAAATGAAAACAGATTGCTTTTGCAATGAAACAAATCCTCTGGATTACTGCAGTAAGAGGAAAAAGCCCCAGTCGCAGCAAAAGCTGCACATTTTCGTCTTTGACATGTATTTTTTTGTAAAACTAAGTTTCTTATTTGAGGATAAAACAAATAATTGAACCGTGTTAAAATAAAGTGTTAACTGTTCATATAAGGTAATGGACAATGAATTAACCAACCGTAGCTATATGCAACCGTGTGAAACCCATGGTTTAGCCGATCATGGTTATCCTGACCTTCATAGAAATAATACACTACTTAAAGTAGGTGTATATGGCTGGAGAAAAACCCTTCTCTATTTATTGTTATCGATATTAACTATTTCAGTGGTAGTTAACTCGATATTACTAATTTGGATTATATTATTGTTTTATCCTAATTTTCCAAGACCAGGGCCGATGAGGTTCCAGGATAAAGGTGTTGAAATCAATGGTCATATGATTATCGACGGCTCATTGTTCGCTAACGAAATACGTTCAAATCAAGAAGGATCACTTAACTTTCACGCAGAAAAACAGATTACTTTCAACATTACCGGCACTCAATCAAAGCGCAGCTCTTTTAAATCGGCAAGTAGTTCATTAAAAAGTGGGCTAACAATAAATGGAGCTGACCTCATTTTTAGTGGCAGGAAAGTATATATTCGAGACGAGAAAGAACGTACAGTGTTATCAATAGATGATCGCAGAATTACTGTTCATAGAGGTAAGGTTTATTTTGATTCAGAGCCGATGGTAGCAAGTCATATCAAAACAAACTTAATTGAATCTTTGAATAAGTCAGGCTTATCAATAGTTTCAAGATACAATTCACAATTCAACATAGTTGTGCCTAAACAACTATACTTTACAAAGTCACAACGATTTAACGTGTCTGCTTCTAAATGTGTAAGCATAAAGTCAGACGACGTTGTGTTCGCTGTTAATAGCGTACAATTCCCTAACATACCTCAAGTAAAAAACGCTCATAGCAATATCGCAAGTTCATTGTGTATATGTAAAAATGGAAAACTGTTTAGTGCTAAAGACTGTGAGGACAGTCACGAAATTTGTTAAATTTAATTACTGAGCTCATATCTGCATATTGAGGATTTACTTTATTTTTATTTTTAAATTTTTTAACTTATCAGTTATCCATTATTAGCAATATTTGTTTAATAACTGCTCTTCTTGTTTTCTTTTTTAAATTTTATATTGAATAAGAGAAATATGTAGATCTTAATAATTCATTTAATCATAAAAAATTGATTTTTTGTTATCATCTTCATCGCACAGATATTAGGTGTGCATGGGGATTGTCAGGCAGAAACCAATTTGCTACTCAATTTCGATTCCTAGAGGTAGTTGCCGCTGCTACTGAACATCGGATAATATAAATTAAATGAGTTAATGACAAGTTATCTCTATTCGTTGTTATTTTTATAAGCTGCTCATCATATAAGTAAAACTTATTTGATGAGTTATAAGCACTGAATTAAAATTTTTCTTGTTTTTAAATTAGTTTTTAAGCGTGCAATTGTTTGACTGTAAAAACACTTGTTGCATGCAGGAGTTAATATCGAAACATATATTTCATATATTTATGAAATATAAATATATTTATATATATTTATATATATTTATATTATATATTTCATACTATATGCAACTCCTTCTGACAGCATAAAATCAACACTTTATTAAACTCTAAAGTCTCTCTGGCATACTTTTAACTCAATCCTTTCTCGCGCCTCTCCGTCTTGCAACATCAATCCCCATGATTATTCGTCATTTCTTCAGACCAAAGCATCCACGTTGCTCTCTCACAATCCCGTCTATATTCCATATCATTGTTACTCGCCTCGCCTCATCCTCCAACTCTTTCATCTTCCAATTTCTCACCTGCCGAAGTCTCATCTGTTCTCATGCCCTTGCACAGTAAAACCTCACCCGCAAATCCTCTGCATACCCCTCCTTGTCGTCGTAGCTCCCTCGCCCGGAATCAGCTCCTTTTCGACGTCCCCTGCACTCCCTTCTTTATCACATTCAAATACCTCCACCTTTCCCACCTTCTCGACACATGATTTAGATTTTTGTTTGCTTTTTTCATTGTGGTCATGTAAGCTTGCGCCGTCACGTATTTACCACGTAGAAATAAATCATTTTTAAAATTATATTATTTATTATCCATCCATAAAAATTTGCCACTTAAGAATTGCCACTTTTTGTTTGATTTGATTTTCGGCCCTTAATTTCTCGATATAACATAGCAACGGGGCTTGATGATATTTTTATGTTAATTTGGTTTAAAATTAAAAGTCTGATAAACCTATCTACTATCTTATTCTAATACAAAGTATACTATTTATTATCCATCCATAAAAATTTGCCTCTTAAGAGTTTAAATTTATTCTTTATATTATTGTGTTGATTTATATATTTTACTATTTTCTGCTTGATGTTATTTTTATAGTAACCTAGTTTAAAATATGTATCTATTAAATTATTTAAATGATTTTAAAGAAAGCCAATATCGCTACAGATTGTTGCAATTCTTAAAATTTCATTATTTAATGTATTATATTTTATATTATATGGTATGCATGAATGCTCATGCAAAAATATGTTTCTTGTAAATTTAAATATGTCATCTTTACGATATAAATTAATAGTAGTTTTAATTAATATTAATGTTCATATCTAGATATATACCTTCTTTATAATTAACATTGGTTTTATTAAGAATTAGGCTAACTGGATAAATTTGTTCGCTTATTGAATAAAAATTACTAATGTTAAATACACATATATCATCAATGAACCGAAACATATATTTCATATATTTATATTGTTTAGATTCAGTTTTTACACAGTTATGAACAAATTCATATTCTATAAAGCTTAAAAACAAGTCAGCTATAATTGGGCTACTATTACCACCCATTGGAACACATTTTACTTGTCTGAATATAGATGTCCCTACTTTTAAATAATTTCGATTTATCAAAATATTTAAGGATTATAATAATTCAATTCATCCATATATTTATATTTACTTGATGGTTTAATTTTTGTTAGATATGCGTTATAGTTATTATAACATATATATGTATATCTTTTTCCGAATATAAGATTAATTAATTTTACTAACGCTTCTTTAATATCTACTAAATCTAGATTTGTATAAAGCGTACTAAAATCGTACGTATTTATATTCTGAAAATTTATTCCTTTTGTCTGTTCAAAAATTCTTTCGTAGAATTAATACTGAAATAGTGTTTTATACAAGTATTAATTTCGATTACTTTACAATATTTTTTGACAAGTGCTTTAATTGCTTTAAGTATTTTATTCATGTAGACAGAAAGTGGGTTTAATGTACATTTAAACGCCCTACATATGAACATAGGTTTTATTGGATTTTTATGTAATTTTGGATTCCAATATAATATAGGTATAGTTTTATTATCTAATTCAACCTTTATACCCTTTTTATCCATTATAGAACAGTGACTTGTAATAATTGTTTCTAAACTCAACTCACTACGTTCATATGTTGGATTTACATTTAAATCATTAGAATTAACCTCTTTCATTAGTATATCATAATAAAGCTTTTTGCATATGAAGACAAAGTTATTACTAGCTTTATCAATAGTTGTTATTATATAGTTATCCTTTAATTTAGTAAGTTCTTTATACATATCTTTATTAATTTTATCTTTCCTTTTATAATTGTTTGCTATTTTCATTTTATTTTAAATTTTATCAAATATATAATCTTTCCAAATGTTTATCTTAGATATTAAATCAGCTAACTGGAGTCTACGTATTTAATATAATTATCAACTAAACAAAACATAATAATGCTAAATCAAAATTTAATAATTATATAATAAAATTAATAATTGTTTTTAGATTTTCTATAATTTAAATCAAGTTAAAATAAAAAATTGAAATTTAAAATAAACGTCATTTTTATGAATTGACTAATAAATATCAGACGTTGTATCAGAATAAGAATTAGAGATCATCAGGAGGAACTGCTATGCCATCAGGTTTCGGTCCCTAACTCCTCTACCCAACATAGCAGCGGGGCCAAATACATGCTAATAATGTATTTCCTCTGAAATAACTATCTAGTATCTTATTCTAATACAAAGTATATTATTTATTATCCATCCATAAAAATTTGCCACTTAAGAGTTTAAATTTATTCTTTATATTATTGTGTTGATTTATATATTTTACTATTTTCTGCTTGATGTTATTTTTATAGTAACCCAATTTAAAATATGCATCTATTAAATTATCTAAATGATTTTTAAGAAAGCCAATATCGTTGAGAATTGCTTTCGGGTCAAAAGTAACTTTTTAATTGCGAACCATCCCCGAGAATACAAAAATAGTTTATCTTCAATTTTTCTTATCTTTAATACAATTTAAGAAAAAAAAATATCAACTAAAATTTTTTAAGATTTGAATACTATTTTAAATGGTATTATACTAATTGAACATTTTAGCTGAATTTGAACATTTTATAGAATAAAAATTTGTTTATTAGCCTAAGGTGTCTATATCAAAGAAAAGTTTATTAATAATGTCTATATTCAAGAAATAATATATTAATAATCTCATTACATCATGAAGACATTTTTCTTACGAATAAAATATATATTTTTATACTAAAGTACATAGTACAGAATAATAATAACACTCATCAGTACATCGTACTGATGAGTGTTGCCGGGTACTCATTGGCCGTCTAGAAGTGACATGGTGACTGAAAGTCGTGAATCAAAGTCCAGTCTAACAAGCAACACCATTTTGGTATTTTTATAGTAACCTAGTTTAAAATATGTATCTATTAAATTATTTAAATGATTTTGAAGAAAGCCAATATCATTACATATTGTTGCAATTCTTAAAATTTCATTATTTAATGTATTATATTTTATATTATATGGTATGCATGAATGCTCATGCAAAAATATGTTTTTTGTAAATTTAAATATGTCATCTTTACGATATAAATTAATAGTAGTTTTAGTTAATGTTAATTTAATTTTCATATCTAGATATACACCTTCTTTATCATTAATATTGGTTTTGTTAAGAATAAGGCTTTCTGGATAAATGTGCTCACTAATTGAATAAAAATTATTAGAATTAAATACACATATATCATCAATGTATCGAAACATATATTTCATATATTTATATTGTTTAGATTTAGTTTTTACACAGTTATGAACAAATTCATATTCTATAAAGCTTAAAATCAAGTCAGCTATAATTGGACTACTATTACCACCCATTGGAACACCTTTTTCTTGTCTAAATATAGATGTCCCTACTTTTAAATAATTTTGATTTATCAAAATATTTAAGGATTCTATTAATTCAATTTTATCCATATATTTATATTTATTTGATGGTTTAATTTTTGTTAGATAGGCGTTATAATTATTAAAACATATAAATCAAAAACTATTTAACACATTAAATCGAAAGCTATTAGAAAGAGAAGATTTTTGAATTAAAACGTTTAATTCAATGTACCCATTAGGATTAAATGACGTGTTACAAGGAATTGGATGAATTAGTATAGTAAATAATAAACAACTATATTATAATAATCCGGTTAAACACAAGCAACTAGGTTTAGGCAACACATATAAATTATATATTATGCATATTATTATGTTATTTGATTATTATGATTATTATTTTTATTACGACGAACTATCACTTCACATTAAACAACATTTTATATTAGCCATTATTGGGATCGAACTAAATGTAGTAAGGTAATCAGTTTGTTTCTTGCCTTTAAATGAAGGTGGAGTTGGCATAAATGATTGCTCCGCTAGTCCCGAATTGGATTGGGAGCGTTCCAGAAGACTAAGCAAACCTTTACTAGATGGCTTTATAGGGGAAGAACTTAGATTATGCTTAAGAGAAATAATAAATCTTATTAAGAATGAGAAGGCACAAATCAATGCCCAGATAAGACTGCAAGTACTGGACAACAGTGACCCCATCGGCGCGCGTCTGTGTCTTGCGATAGTTAAAAGTGCATCATCGTGGCTGTCTTGCAAACCTCTACGCGCAAAAAACCTGAACCTAAGCCCTGTTAAATTTCGTAATGCCTTAACAGCACGCTACGGCCGAAATCCTCCATTTGTCCCACACAAATGCCAATGCGGAGAAGAATTCAGCATTACTCATACTCTTTCCTGTCAGATGAGAGGGATGTCAACAATCCGGCATAACATCCTAAGGGACCTTGTTGCACACCTTGTCCAATGTGTACTCTGCTATGGCAATCGAGCCAGTACTTCAGCCACTTGATCAGAATATGATTTTTGAGAGGTCATCAACAACAATAGATCGGGATGCCAGGTTGAACATGGAATGCGTGGATTGTTTGAAGGCATGACGGAGCGGTCCATGTTGGACATTTGCTCATTTAATCACCTAGCCCCGTCAAATGCTTCCAACAACAACACCACTCCTTTCCAATATCACGAGAGACGAAAGCGGGCCAAGTACGAGGAAAGAGTTGCCGGTATGAAATATAATCATTCATAGTCTTTGTCATATCAGAAACGGTGCTATTGAACCGGCGGCGGACTTGACGATCAAAAGAATTGCGTCACTAAGTGCGGGCAGGGGATTACACACTTATAGTGATTTGTTAAGAAAATTGATCAAAAATAACTTTCGCAAATAAGCATCGCTATGGCCAAGTCTGCATCAATGTGCATCCGGGCTGCACGATCAACTAGGGTACATCCTACTAGCGCTGGTACTCGACAAGCGGATTACACTGCGTTTAATTAAAAATTAATTAACACTTATCACAATCAAATTTTTGGTGTTATTGTTTAAAAAAATTGGATTATTATTAATTATTATGAAGAAAATTTTAAGTGTTCTAGCTAATTACAATCGACTTTCCAGATCGACTTTCCATATCGACTTTCCAGATCGACTTTCCAGATCGACTTTCCAGATCGACTTTCCAGATCGACTTTCCAGATCGACTTTCCAGATCGACTTTCCAGATCGACTTTCCAGATCGACTTTCCAGATCGACTTTCCAGATCGACTTTCCAGATCGACTTTCCAGATCGACTTTCCAGATCGACTTTCCAGATCGACTTTCCAGATCGACTTTCCAGATCGACTTTCCAGATCGACTTTCCAGATCGACTTTCCAGATCGACTTTCCAGATCGACTTTCCAGATCGACTTTCCAGATCGACTTTCCAGATCGACTTTCCAGATCGACTTTCCAGATCGACTTTCCAGATCGACTTTCCAGATCGACTTTCCAGATCGACTTTCCAGATCGACTTTCCAGATCGACTTTCCAGATCGACTTTCCAGATCGGCTCGCTTCGCTCGCCGATCAAATACATTGACAGCTTAAAAAATCTTGATTATAACTTACAGTATATAATATACAACAAAGAATTTGGATACGCGTGTCGTGTGTTTAACGTCATTCATCATAACTAATTATGCCCAGAGTTCAACCGTCAAGCACTATAAAATGATGTACTTGTAACGGCCCTGCAGCAAGGTGCAACTCGTGTAAATGTGCCCGCACTGGGAAATTCTGCACTGGTTGTTCGGCTCCTAATTGCAGCAACTTATCAAATATATCGCAGTCATGCTTGCAAACTTCCAAGACTGAACATTTACAGCATCCAACTCACATGGCACATGAAAACGTATTGCAAACGGATCCTTTCTCAAACGAGAATGGTATATCTGGTGTGTCTAGTTACACAGTATTGGCAAATGGAACCCAACAAGCATCATCACCTGTGGATTACTACCCCACGGTAATTCAGTGAAAACCTAATTTGATGGTTCTTCCGAAATGTTCAGCTAGCAACGAGATAATTCTAAAATTAGCCTCATTTTATGCTGAAGTCGCTCATGGCTTACACAATGAACATGGCGCTATCAAGTCAACGGTCATCTTCTCTCAGTGTATGCTACAACAAATACAAACTCACAAAGTTGCATTTATTCGTAAAGCGCTTGAACGACGACTGATACTCTGGAACCAAAATAAATTTAAGGAATTATTTGAAGAAGCCCAATATCTACAAGGAGTTATTGTGCATAAAATTATAAATCGAGCTTAAGAAACTGGAATACCGTGTATTAAAGTTTTATGTCAGGAGGGAAAAAGTAAGTTCCCTCTTGATTTGGGTGTACTTTCACCAGATGAAATAGTAAACTGAATCTCAGTTGAAGATATACTCAATGATCTCCATCCCAATGCTAAGGATGTCGTGTCGTGCCTAGTGTAATGCTAAGTCAACTATTTCCAAATATGCCGATGCACCATCCACCACGTTTTGCAAACATAAACGAATGTGACATTATTCGTGCATCTAAAAGGACCAAATGAAGTGCGGATCAATCAGGACTTGACTCGATTGCATGGCGATGTATGCTTACTAATTACGGATCCAGTTCTCGTGTTCTTGCAAGGTCGCTTGCAGATTTAGCCATACGACTGTCCATCGATATAATTCCATCGGGAACACTAGATGCTTTTGTTGCATGCAGACTTGTTGCTCTCAAAAAGAAGAATGGAGGTGTGTGACCAATTGGTGTTTGCGATGTTGCGAAGAGAATATTATGTAAGACAATTTTAGATATAATAAAATTTGACATGCAAGATGTTGCTGGACTCAATCAGCTAGCTGCGTCCCAGAAGAGTGGTATCACTTTGCTACTCACTCATTACAAAAAGCGTATAACTCCAATCCGAATGTTTGCCTGTTGGCTGTTGATGCGTCCAATGCGTTTAACCGAATAAATAGAAAGGTTGCACTTCACAATATCGAATATATTTGTCCTGCATTATCTTGCGCACTTTAAAATATATACGCTTCTCCAGCTGAAATGGTTTTAGGTGATGCCAGCATTATGTCATCTAAAGGGTTTACTCAGGGTGACCCCTTTGCTATGGCCGGATTTTCAACGGCATCCTTACCAATTATTAACAAAAATTCATATGACCGTACTCAACGTAATCCAAAGGTGGTTCGCCAATGATGCTACCTTTAATAATTTCGATTTATCAAAATATTTAAGGATTATAATAATTCAATTCATCCATATATTTATATTTACTTGATGGTTTAATTTTTGCCAATGATGCTACCTTTGATCGACTCAAGCGTGTTTGGGATATTTTAACAAACATTAGTTCGGATTATGGTTATTTCGTAAATGAAGTCAAAACCCAGCTGTCATCTCACGTGTCACTAAACAAGGACTTACTTCCTAGTGAAAATATTAATACGAATACAACTGGAATCGAGATTATTTGTATTCCCATTGGAACCCCAGCCTACGTCTCGACCTTCACACATTCGAAGATCACTAAGTGGATGGCTTTAATCAGGCGACTATGCCAAGTGGCCGAAGTTGATACCCATATCGCATGTGTGGGCCTAACTAAATCTATTCAGATGAAATGGAGCTACTACACTCGCGCTATACTATGCAAAGAGTCTGAATTGACCAACTTGTGTAATATATACAAGCTGGAATAGGAATAACATATATTCCTAATCCCCCTAATCCTAGGGAGATTAGGAATATATGATCCAACGTTTACAGCTTCCTTGGACTATTACAGCTCACAGACGATGTGCGGAACCTACGAAACCGGAATGGGAGGAAATGAGCTCCGCAAGATTCAAGGAATTGAACTATGCCGTCTTACATCTGATAGAATCACCTCATTTCTTAATAGACTACAGCAATCACCCCTATTAACAGATCCTATTATTGTCAACCGCCTTGCGCATATTTGTCGGGACGGCGCTTCTTCCTAGCTAAGTGCGTTACCGTTATCAATCGATAATTTCCGATTGTCTCCTCGTGAGTTTAAGGATGCTATTTGTACCCGATATGGATGGACTCCAGTAGATTTGGTCAAGAACTTGTGCAAGTGCGGTTCGAGTTTAGATATGCCACACGCTATGAGCTACAATCCGTTAGTATTTTCGACAGTGGGAGGTTTGGCGGTGATGCTGGAAGACTTATCAAGACGATTGCTACGGAGATGTCACAGAGAAACACTTCAACTTACTCAGACAATGTTACGAAGATAAAGAGGAGGTTGTCTTTTGAACTCGCGCGTGCATCATCTGCTCGCATGCGCGCGGCACGGTCGACCTGTGGAAGGGCGACTTTTTCAACTTAATAAAAAAAACTGATTAACTTAATCAGTTTTTCATGTAATATTTACGGCCCATTTGAGGGTAACGATTTTTGTACATTCTTCAATAAATAACTCTAATATTAAAAAAATATTATGTTATTATGTTATTAGTATGTATTTATTTTTTTGAATTATTATCTTATTATAAAAGTATTAACATTAACAGAAAAGTTATTGGACCAACTAAACAGAAAAAAATATTTAGGAATACCTTATATAAATATAAAATGGAATTATTTACTTAAGAAGCTTATATAAAACAATAAAAATGTCCAAATTACATAATATTTTTAAGTTAAAACCTTTGTATTAAATAAAATTCCATATTATAGTTGTAATTACTCTTCAATTGGTCAGAATGGTCAGGGCTAGTATGTCCAAATTGATTTCATGATAATGATAGCAGGAGCTATCGAAAAATTGTAAAAAATATTAGGAATTAAACACTTTTCAATAAAAATTTACTAAAGTATAAAATATGTAAGTTATGTAATCTGAATTACTTAAACCATTTTGCATGGAACAATCAAAACAACACATAAATACAGTAAGTATGACTTATTCGCAAGCACATGGACGAAAACACTACTTAGTTGTAATTACTCAGTCATAATTAATCAATATATCTTTTATATTTTGTTTCGTGATAAATGATTATATTGATTATATTACATTATAGATTATATTATATATTATATTAGATTATATTATATTGATTATTATATCGATAGTGTTTAAAATCTTTCAATTAAGTTAAAAATCTTAGCTATATTAAAAAATTGTAAATTTACTTTCATTCTGGTTTTAAGAATTTACCTCAAATTTGCGAATGTGTTAATAAATAATGCTTTATAGTTAGATAAATTCTAACTATAAATTAGTTTTTTAACTTATTTATTTTATAATTTAATTATTTGATAATTATTTTAAATGTTAAAATAAGAAATTTTAATATCTAATTGATTAAATGTTATAATTATCATGTATTTTTATAATGATAATTTAATGATCATCAAAAATTTATATTAAGAAAATGGTTTGATAGCGATACGAAATAACAAAAAGTATTTCGCGTGTTTATTAAAATGGAATTGCTTGATGATGTATTTCTTTAATTGGACTTTGATGCTTTTTTGAGCATCTACAACAATCGTAATACTTTCATGAAAAAAGTTCTCGTATTTTTTCATTAATATATATGTAATTGCATATGTAATTAATTACATAACAATTTAAATCTGTTTGATATTGCGTTTTTAAAAAGTGACTCACAATTACTGAATTCTTAGTTAAGTTTTTTTCCCGGTTAAATCCGGAAAAAAAATTAATTAAAAAATTGGGATTTACTCAAATCCAAATTGAGTTACTTGTTTTAAAGATACAACCGACCTATTTTCTTTTGTAAGTAATACGATTCTGACTTGCCATTACATCTCATTTTGACCGATTACCAATAAATACCTCATTTTAAGTTCAATACTAATTAAACTCTAGGTTTGAGCTGAAATATCCTGCATTTCGAATTTTTTAGTTTGCTACCTTCTTGAGCGAATATTAGAGATCAGTACTAAATTACAACTCATCCGGGATAAGTTTATTGTTTTTCTCCCACTACACCATCCTTTTGTAAGATATTCGATACATATAGTTAAAAACTGAATACCTAGTGTCAGATTTGTTTATTATGATTTTATAGAGTTTGGGAACACATAACATAGTTCTTATTTTTCATAGCAACTATGCATTCTTGTTTTTCAATTTTTAAAACCGAAAATCCTTTATTCTTTCAACTAAAAAATGTTGAGAATTATAATATTTTTTATTAAAAATATGAGTAAACAATTCATTTGATATATTTACAATAATAAATATTTATTACTTATATGGAATAAATATGTGCTTGACTGGTGCGATGGCCGAGTGGTTAAGGCGACAGACTTGAAATCTGTTGGGTTTTCCCGCGCAGGTTCAAATCCTGCTCGCACCGTATTTTGCGTTTGATATAGAAACATTTGATTTTCATACCAATTGCTTTGTTTTATGATTATACTAAGTTTACTATAAACACGTTTATCAAGAGAAGAGCGCTAACAAGAGATAATTTATTCAATAAATTTTCAAATACTACTGCGTATATTATTATTAAACCACTAGACCTTACAGATCGTGAGTTACAACATCAAGAAGACGAAAATAAAGTCAAATCAAAGTGAAGTAGCAAAATGAGTCCAGGACAATCGATTCTGAGCCACCATTTCCAGTTCTTGTCTCCATCTTCTTTTAAATCTCCGCCAGCCAATGTATCAGATCTAAAACGTATATTATCAGAGCGTATATTATCAGATCTAAAACAATATTAAATTAACCAAAATAAAAGGTTACTGGGTAAATAAAAGGTATTTTTTAATGATATGAAGAGAATTATTTGATGCATTTTTATCTAAACGTGTTAGAATTAATGGTAAGTAGTGTCAGCCTTGTTACCTTACCTGAAGATGCTAACAGAGGTTAGCGAAATTCTTCAACAAATTACCAGGTAATTAAGGATATTAATTCAGAAAATTAAGAAAATTAATAATTGTGTTTAGCATTTCCATATAATGTATCAAGAATGGCACGTTTTTAAAAACATGATAATGATAATGATCGGCTTATTGATAAAGAATTATTAGAGCTGGATCAAAGTAAGGAGAAAAATTCTATTTGATTTTTCGCTAACTACTTCTGTTAGCATCTTCAGATGTTAACATTTGATGATATCTGAAGGCATTCTCTGTTAGTATCTTCAGCGAAATATTAGGGAAATAATGTTTACGAAATATAAAATAAAAATTTCCTCCTTTTATTGTTCCAGCTCTAATATGTTCCAGCTCTTAATGACACGTTTGATTGAAGTGTTTTCTTTAATAACAGGTTTCACTGTAGGATAATGCCATTATCTTAAATGCTGATCTATTAACGGGGACTTACGTTCTTCTAATGCATTCTAATGGATGGTCCTTTACAGGTTTAGCTGGCATACACCAGTGAACAATCTCGGTATGGAATCTTATACACTATTTGCCTTAGGTTTCATTTTTAAGCAAGTTCATGAGCCGTTGAGTTCGTTTGTTAAAATTTATTAAACGTTTCGTTTTTTGTGCTTCTTAGAACGTGTATTGTGCACATGTGTTTAACTCGATACGGATAGAAAACAATAAATTACAAAGCTTAAACAGAACCCATGCAGATGTCATTTTCTATTAACAATGGACATTGAAGTCCAGTATTCAACTCAATACGGAACGTTAGACTTACGATAAACGAATGTTTTAAACTAGCAATCCTCCCTATTTTCAATTCGAACATCGAAATATCTTATTTCAATTAATGATGTATCCCATTAAATCGCATCATTTTTAGATTTTAATAGGGTGTAAATGTTATCTAACGGGTGGGGTATCCGTTACTACTTGTGGTGCCCTTTGAGACTCTCCGCAGCATACAGCTGCGGGGTGAGCAAAACGCGGACAGCTTTCGGTGACATACCCATACGACATCCCGATCAGGAGGATACTAACAAACATCGTTATCAATTGTAAAGTCCTTCAATTTTCGCACTAGAGCTAGGGTGTACACCAAAATCGATACGGCAGGACTTCTCAAGACTTCTCAGAACTTCTCAGATTTCTCAGATTTTCATACTTCTCAGACTTCTCAAACTTCTCAGAACTTCTAAATCGACGTTGAAGACTTCGAAACTTCACCTAAGCCAGGCTCCGAATAGGGCGAAATGGATGACCATATCCTACATAGCCGCCCCGCCTCGACGCGGAATAAAGGCTAAAGAAATATATGCCATATAACAAAATGTGATCCCTAATTACAAAAAATTTATCGTCAACAAATCTCAGCTGTTGTCGCAAAGATGTTATTCGATCGTAAATGCCTACTTCCCAATGGCGCATATAAATTTTAGATTAGGTTGGGTCATTATTATGTAGACAACACGGTGAGTCAAAGACTCTTTACAAGTTGCATCACAGGAAATCAAAGTAAAACTTCACAGATGGCAATCAATTATCTTGGCTAAATCTTTATCCAACTTCAGCTTGAACGCATGAATATTAGGAGAGTTAACAGTCGTATTGGAAAGTTGATTCCATACCGATACAACTCCCTGTGCAAAAAATGAGATACGGATGTGGCATAGGCGTAGTGTTCCAAGCATTAAGGAATGTCCGCGTAGTGACTACTAATTTCACAATCTCAACAAGTGACGCAATGGATGATCCTTAGTACGTAAAATATGCTAAACGAGGCATATATCAGCACGAATTCGCATGAAACTAAGACTGTATTTTTAGATACCTAAGTCTATCTCTATATTCCAAATGTATGACAGTACGGACTAATCTCGTGGCGGAGCGATAAACATTTTCTAGATGATTAGTCTTCCTTAGTAATATGGTAACATCATGGTGAAGCATATAAAAGTATACTTAGAATCAAATCGTTAGAAATGGTCATTAAACAAGAAATATCAACGTTTAAAAGCGACCGGCGGAGAAGACCAACGACCCGTCTGACCTGTGAGCACACGAAGTCGGTATGCATGCGAGTGCTTAAATCTTGTCGTACCGAAACACCAATATCCTTATATGAGTCAGTTATCGATATGGCTACACCATCAAGGTGGTAAATTTTATGTTGATTATGTTTTGATCGAGATATACACATGAAAGCAAATTTTTTATTATTGAGCTGGAGACCATTGGAAACCGACCATGAATATACAGTATCAATATCAGCTTAAAGTAATTGAGCATCTTTATTTGACTCAACTGGACGCCAAATCTTTAGGTCATCAGCGTAAATCAAGCATCGAGATTTTACATGTGGAACCAGATCATTGATGCATATGCTGGACAGTGTGGGCCCTATTACAAACTTTTGAGGGACGCCACAATTCAAAGGAAAACGATTAAACAAAGTGGGATTTACTCTAACATAACAGTATATCTTAGAAAGATACTCCTTGATCCACCATATACTATGACAGTCCAATCCAATATTGATAAATTGTTTGATCAAATGAGCGTATAATCGTGTCAAAAGCCTTTGAAAAATCAAAGAAAATGACATCGACAGGAGTACTAAAATCCAGACAGTGCATCCAATGGTCGTGAGATACCATTAAATTAGTAGTTGTGGAATGACCCTTATGAAAGCCGTGTTGAGTATTGGAAAGTATATTCTCAGCTTCAAGTTGTGCAATTAAGTGCTTAAGGAGCAGCCGTTCAAATATTCGACAAAACACACGTAAGGTTTATCGGTCTATAGTTTTTAGGATCTGTGAGATCTTCCTTTTTGAATACTGGAGTAATTATCAAGCCTTTCCAGTCATTAGGTACCTGTCCCAGTGTGGCGGAGGCCAAGAATATGTTGTGGAATGTAGATGATATCAGCAATATGATGTAGAAATATGGACGATAAATTATCAGGACCAGAACACGCCGACGTTTTTAAACACATTAGTTCATGAAGAATTGATAGAGCACGTAGCGAACTAGGAAAATACCTAGACTCTATGATTTAAATACTAGGCAGTCATTATATGGTTTTGATGACGACTTTGAAAGGATATAGTGCGAATTCATTTGCTATTTATAGCTAAATTATCGACAAGGACGGACCGTTACGATTTCTGATCTAGAAAGTTTTTTGAATACTGTTTTGACGTTTAGTAATGTAATTGAAGAATTCTCATTGATTTGAATAATAATTATCAGTGATAGCCTTTTCGAAACTTGCCCTGCTTCGTCTTTTGTACTATAATGCTTTATTGCGGATACGTCTATACTCGTCAAAACTTGCAATCTGGCTTTATAAGATTTAAACATCTTTTGACGTGCGGATATCGCATTCTTAACATCATAGCAAAACAATACAGGACAGTGGTTAGTTTTCCTAAAACAATATGTGAAAGAGAATTAAGTATTTAAGTCATAAAGTATTAAGTCATAAGTATTAAGTCATAAAGTATTTCCCATAGTAACACCATCAATTTGGTTATACATTTTTTCACTAAATCGCAAATTCGAAATGGTTGTTCAAAAATTCAATAAATTGGCGTCAATCGACTAAAGTTATATTACTAACTTTTGATATGAAAAAGTTAGTAGTCAACTTTTACTATGAACACTTTCTGTCTAGCCTAAGTTGAATCAAATTTTATATTCCTAAATATTTCATTTGATAGTATTTCATTACCAAACCTGAAATATTGGGAATTAATCAAAGTTACACAGGTCAGCGGACCCCGTCCCTACACGGGAAAGACGCTAAATAACGAAGAAGACTCAAAGTTACAAAGGCACGTCCTTTATCTGATTTAATACGACTTGTCGTTTTCTGTGATACTTTTTATGGCATCACTAATCTTAGATGATAAGGTGTGGTTTGAAGTTGACTATATTTATTATAAAAACATTATTATCATCCAAAACTCCCTGCTTAAACTGCCGTGCATATTTTCGTCATAATCGTCTTATAGGTAACAATTTACAGACCGCTGAGACTTCACCTTCGAACAGCAAAGATACAAATCAATTAAACAATTAAACATATACATATCTTCAACACAAATCTCAGATAAATTGCATACTTCCTACTGTCATTTCATATAAATTAAGCGATTTAAATTCACCCCAACCCGAAGCTATTAGGAATTCCACACGATCCAACATATATTTCATATATTTATATAGTTTAGATTTAGTTTTTACACAGTTATGAACAAATTCATATTCTATAAAGCTTAAAAACAAGTCAGCTATAATTGGGCTACTATTACCTCCCATTGGAACACCTTTTACTTGTCTAAATATAGATGTCCCTACTTTTAAATAATTTTGATTTATCAAAATATTTAAGGATTCTATTAATTCAATTTTATCCATATATTTATATTTATTTGATGGTTTAATTTTTGTTAGATAGGCGTTATAATTATTATAACATATATATGTATATCTTTTTCCGAATATAAGGTTAATTAATTTTACTAACGCTTCTTTAATATCTACTAAATCTAGATTTGTATAAAGCGTACTAAAATCGTATGTATTTATATTTTGAAAATTTATTCCTTTTGTCTGTTCTAAAAATTCTTTTGTAGAATTAATACTGAAATAGTGTTTCATACCAGTATTAATTTCGATTACCCTACAATATTTCTTAAAGTGTACTTTAATTACTTTAAGTATTTTATTCATATAAACAGAAAGTGGTTTTAATGTACATTTAAACGCACTACATATGAACCTAGGTTTTATTGGATTTTTATGTAATTTTGGATTCCAATATAATATAGGTATAGTTTTATTATCTAATTCAACCTTTATACCCTTTTTATCCATTATAGAACAGTGACTTGTAATAATTGGTTGTAAATTTAAATCACTACGTTCATATGTTGGATTTACATTTAAATCATTAGAATTAACCTCTTTCATTAGTATATCATAATAAAGCTTTTTGCATATGAAGACAAAGTTATTACTAGCTTTATCAATAGTTGTTATTATATAGTTATCCTTTAATTTAGTAAGTTCTTTATACATATCTTTATTAATTTTATCTTTCCTTTTATAATTGTTTGTTATTTTCATTTTATTTTTAATTTTATCAAATATATAATCTTTCCAAATATCTATCTTAGATATATTCGAGCTTTCACTATTAATCAGCTTACTAAAGTAATCATTTAAGTTATTATATAACGAATTGTAAATTTTATTTTTGTCGTTGTTATTATTTAATCTATATTTATACCCTTTTCGATAGCAGCTTTCTTAATTCACAATTTTCAATTAATTCTAGATTATGGGTACATATATGTTCATTTATTTTATCAAAACTAAGACTTTTACAATTGCATTCTGTTTCCATTATGTTTCTAATATTATCGTTACATATTGATTTTAATTCTTTATTATAATTACAAATTTTTCGTCCTAATGGTGGTAGGAGTTTATACATTATTTTAGGAATATATTTACTTAAATCTGACCTTATTATTTCTTTACTTTTAAAATTATTTAAAAGTCCGGCTATATTTATGTTATCTATACATTTATTAATGAAGTTTATGGTTAATGTACCATAAATATAAGATACCATTCTTACGAATAGTAAGAATGGTAAAAGCCGTAGAACAGGCTCAGTCTCGTGTTGCTGAAATGGCCCAATCACCTAATTACATTTTGAGTATCACTACTACGAAAATACCTACACATACTGACGACAAGAACGTTCGTAAAAGTAAGGATTCCAATGCCGGCCAAACAATTCTCGCATACCTACACAAACTGACGACAAGGAAATTCCTAAAAGTAAGGATTCCAATGCCGGCCAATCAATTCTCGCAGCTTCAAAACGCATGCTGCTAATTTGGAAATGTTCGAAATGCGGGAAGGTTGAACATTTCTCTTGAGTATGTAAAAGTAGCATAAAACCTTCAATATTTGCAATGTTTTGTGCAATTTCACCGATTTTATAATTATAAGACTTTATTAATAAAAATACAAATGGAAGTGTCGTTTAACAAGAAGTCCGTTAAAAAATAAACAGTCGGTTAACAGAAAAAATAGGTCAACAATTTCTTTGTCTTCTTCCTATTAAGGCCTCAAATCAATGGGGATCTGAGCCCCCCCCAACCAATCCAGCACGTCGCTTTCCGATTGAACCACCCGGGGTATTTCACACCCCGAAGAATCCAATCGGTGCGGACGATGTTGGATAAACGAGAGACGAGGAGCTTAAGAAACCTTAGCCTTTGCTCTGGGGGACATCCTCTTGAGAAGAAGACTAATCCCGAGATAGCCCAGGTACCCCAAAGGCGCACCTGGGTTTTCCTATTCAACGACAGATGCTGGGCCAGTTTCAGAGCCCACCTAGCTTTCTTCAGGATACGTTTGAGTCTATCCAGGTCGGCTTTCGCCGACCAGTTCACCGAAACGGTGAACCCCAGGTATTTTACTCGACTTGTGAAGACAGGGAGTGGTTCGGAGGCAAATATGGAGGAGAGCGCAGAGAGTGCTAGTCTCTTAAGTTTTTTCTTGGTTGCAGGGGAGCCATGAAAGACAACCACCTGCGATTTAGCGGAGTTTAGAACAAGGTTGGATCTAGGCAACTGGTCTTTTAATCTTAAAAAGAAGCGGCTGATGTCCGAGACTACGTCTTTGCACCTGCGTCCAGTGAACAGGGCTGTGGTGTCATCAGCGTACACCACTAGACGTTGTTCACGTTTAAATATTTTAAATAGAATAATTGAGGCAGCAAGATATAAGAGTGGAGAAAGTGGTGAACCTTGAGGCACACCCGTAATAGGGTAGAACTGACGCGCATCAGGGTCGTCATCATAATAAAATCGCTTGGTGTACAGCAGTATCTCCACCCTGTTAACAATTCTCACAGGCAACCCGAGGGACCTGAGAGAAGAGATAACAAAGAGAATGGAGATGCGGTCAAATGCAGCGGAAAAATCAAGGAAAACTGCCACAGCTAGCTGATGACTGTTCTCCTGACAAAACCGATGCACTTCACCAACTGCTGAATGGACCGAGCGACCTTTGACAAACCCATGGAAACCAGGTGGGATTAAATTTCGCCTGATCAGAATTTCGCCGGTCTCTTGTCCTTAGGACAAGAGACCTGAAACTTTTTTGGAATAAAAATTCTCTTGCTAATGTTGATGCCGGCCACATCAGATGGGGTGGCTAATAGCATTGTGATGGCCACCTCCCTTCTTTGATCGGTTTTCAAAAGCTGACAGACACGAGAAGAGAGTGGAGCGACGGTTTTGGAGGTGCTTGGAAGAGGCCCCCAGGCGTTGAGAATATCTGTGACAGATAAGTCTCTACTCCTGAAGTCTCCCCAAGGCGGGATTGGTTGCGGAGATTGAGTGGCTCCATAGTTGTGTAGGGCAAGTGACCCTTCTAAAACTTTATCAAAGCCAATTCTACCGATTCAACCCAAGGCCATTATCCCTCCAACAAGCAAACTTCTCCTTCTTGAGAAGGAGAAGTTTGCTTATCTGGTGCGCCAGTATTCATTCGAGAGAGTCTGTCTGGCGGAAGAAGAGAGATTAGTGAGGTTCAGTAGTTTTGCTAGAACCTTGAGTTTCGTCGGAGTAGGATTGAAAATGCGACCTTTATAGGTTCGTCGAAAGCAATGCGGTAGCTTGCGAAGAGAGGTAGGAATTAAATTCGGTTAAATTCTCATTACCAATTTGGGGGAAGCGTTGAATAGCAGCCTGGAAGAAAGCCACTCTGATCGGGTCAAAGTGGAATCTTCTCCGAAGCAGCGTATCCTCTTCTATCCGCCAGCGAATTAGATCATGAGATGTGGACAGATGCTGTCGCGACTGCTCCGTGCAGAAGGGTTTTAACAACCACCTCTCATGGAGCAGTAATAAGTCGAGGAGTGAATTCGTTGATGTGCAATGAAAGGTAGGGGACGGTGGTTTGTGAATAAGATAACCGTTCCTGGCTCTGCGGAGAGCAGCATTAATCCAACGACCAGTTCTGTCGTTGAAGTCACCTAGTACCATGTCATATCCGCTATCGATAATACCATCCAGAAGGTCACGGTTCTTGTGAATCTCTCCTGAACGAATGTAGACGTTGGCTAGACTGAGGCGTTTACCGTTCTTAACGAGTGAAACTACTAGACAAGACAGGGCAGGACAAGAGTAATTTAGCAGGAGGGAGGACCTTAAAGAGCATTTAACTAAGGTCAAGAGTCCTTGAGATGAAAAGGAGTGAGGTGGGGTTATGTACGGAGTATAGTGGGAATATACATGCTTAAGGGATAAATCGAGTAATGTCCTGGGGGAGACGGATATACCGCGTCTCCTGAAAGACTATAACATCTGCGTCTCTACCAGATAAAAGTGTAAGGGCAGAAGCACCTCCCGAATACCACTGAAGAATATTCTGTGAAAAAGGCTCAGGTTTACTCACCATTGGGCTAAATTAGTTGGAAGGGGGATGCCAACCTAGACAGAGCTAGGTGCAGGAAGGTTACCCTCCCTGCCACTTGCCCCGTCGCGGGTCGTACCCCATAGGGCAATATCTTCATTTCCCAGAGAAGCCTTCTTATCCTTGATCATCTTCCCCACCTTGGAGGGGGTGGGACTGTTCTGGCCGAAGGCCCCTCTTCTTGGAGTGGGTGGTTTCAAGTTCGTTAGGCAAGGGGGCAGCTGTTGTCCCTACAAAAGAGGATAGCAGAGGTCCAATCATTGTTTGAAATTGCGAAAAAATAGCTCGTTGCTGTTTTTCAAGAAGTTGAATGATGTCAGCGTTTAACATCCGGTCGGCTGTTGAACCAGCAGCAGAGGCGTAGTTGATCGGGGTTCTAGGCTTAACAAACAGTTGTTTATATTCTTTAAATCTAATGCAGCGCCTTGACCAGGCCGGATGTTCCCCTCCACAATTAGCGCAAGAGGGGGAGGCCTGACATCTTTCCCCTTTTAAAGCATACTGACAATCCCCAGCACCACAAACACCGCATATCAAGGCCTTGCTGCATGTAGAGTACCAGTGGCCCCAGGCATGACACTTGTTACAGTGGGGGAATGTGAGTCGGTCTTCGTCAATTAGAGTGAATCCTAAGTTAAAACCTAGGAAAGGATTTGCTGACGATTTAGAAAGAAGCAGACCGGAATAAGATCTGTATTTGCAAAAGCCACTGGGAGGGAATCGCCTCCTTACCTAGGACTTGCCTTACTGAGTGGAGTCCATACAATATTTTCAGGGTTATCAAATCTTCTTCTGTTCGAAACAATGGAAAATTAGATATTTTAACTGAGCACTGAAGGGGTTTCAACGTTATGGAACCAGAGTCCAAAAGGTGCTTGTCAAAATAATCTTTGTATTCCTTTAATAAAGAGGCATTCGGGAAGGAAACTCTTACAGTATTGTCCAAAATCTTCACTGAATTGAACAGCACCCTGTTTAGATGAATTGATACAAACTTTCGCAAAAAAGTTGAGAAGAGATTGTGTTTCTCTATTGGTTTTTTGAATTGATAATGTACAGGTTAGCTAATTTTGGAATCGGGGGTGGGGGGGTAGCAGCCCCTTATCTGCATTTAATAAACACGAAACATCACTAACCTGATTAGAATTGTCTCCAGTAGACGAAAGATTTGAACCAGATCGTTCATTACTACCATATTTCATTGTAAAATCACCAAAAGTTGTAGAGCTTTGAAGCTCCGATAGCGTTTTGGCATTCATTTTTTGACTGATTTTAGAATTATACACATAAACAAATCACTTAGTCAACGCAATGGTTGATACCGGGAGTACCAACAATTTTATTCGTTTCGACGTTGATTGTAAAATTAAATTAAATTACAATTCTCGTTACAAAGATGTAGTAACAATGGCTATGGCAAAAATGGCGGTATCAACAAAAGGGACAATGCGAAAATATATTAAAGTTGTCGATCGATCGTACAAGTCGGTGTCATTTGGTGTATTTGAGGATTTCTGCTAAATGCATACTCGGTCAGAGTTTTCTTCAACGTCATAAATCTATAACTTTTTCATAATAATAACGGTTTTAGTAAAAAATACAACCGATCAATAACATAATTAACATAACAGTAAGTACTACAAATCAACCAACAGACTGCACTTTGAACTGGTCTTCTTCTTATTCCAACTTTTGCGGCCTCAAATCCAGAAAGATCTGAGCCCCCAACCGATAAAAACACGCCGCCTTCCGACTGAACCACCCAGGGTCTTTCACCCCCCCCCGAAGAATCCAATCAGCGCGGACTATGCTGGGTAAACGAGAGACGAGGAGCTTAAGGAACCTTAGCCTTTGCTCTGGGGGACGTCCTCTCGAAAAGAAGACTAATCCCGAGATATCCCAAGTGCCCCAAAGGCGCAGCTGGGTTTTCCCTTTCAATGACAGAAGCTGAGCCCGTTTCAGGGCCCACCTAGCTTTCTTCAGGATACGTTTGAGTCTATCCAGGTCAGCTTTCGCCGACCAGTTCACCGAAACGGTGAACCCCAGGTATTTTACTCGACTTGTGAAGACAGGGAGTGGTTCGGAGGCAAATATGGAGGAGAGCGCAGAGAGTGCTAGTCTCTTAAGTTTTTTCTTGGTCGCAGGGGAGACATGAAAGACAACCACCTGCGATTTAGCTGAGTTTAAAATAAGATTGGATATGGGTAACTGGTCTTTTAATCTGAAAAAGAAACGGCTGATGTCAGAGACTACGTCTTTACACCTGCGTCCAGTGAACAGGGCTGTGGTGTCATCAGCGTACACCACAAGACGTTGTTCACATATAAATATTTTAAAGCGTACAATGGAAGCAGCAAGGAACAAGATAGGAGAAAGAGCGGATCCTTTAGAGGTACACCCTTTAATAGGTAGAACTGACGCGCATCAGGGTCGTCTTTATAGTAAAACCGCTTGGTATACAGCAGGATCTCCACTCTGTTCACAATTCTCGCAGGCAACCCAAGGGACCTGAGAGAAGAGATCACAAATGGAATGGAGATGCGGTCAAATGCAGCAGAAAAGTCAAGGAAAACAGCTACAACTAGACGATGGCTATTATCCCGACAAAACTGCTCCACCACACCAACTGCTGAATGGACCGAGCGACTATTGACGAACCCATGAAATACCTGGAGGAATCAAATTATGCCTACTTAAATGGTCGCGGATTTTACGCTCAAGCGCTTTTTTGTAAATTGACACGAGGGCATTTTGAATCGAAATGGGTCGCAGATCTTTAGGGCATGAGCATGATTTTTTCTTAGGAATAAAAACACGCTTACTAATATTGATGCCTGCTACATCGGATGGGGATGCTAAACGCATTGTTACGGCCACCTCTCTTCTCTGATCAGCTGTCAAAAGCTGACAGATCCGAGAAGAATGTGGAACGACGGATTTTGAGATGCCCGGGGGTAGACCCCAGTAGTTAAGGATATCCGTAACAGATATATCCCAACTCCTGAAGTTACACCAACGCGAGATTGGTTGAGGTGATTGAGTGGCTCCATAGTTGTGTAGGGCTAATGACTCCTCCAAAACTTTATTTACATTCCCTATCCAACCCAATGCTCTATCCTTCCAGCAAACAAACTTCTCCGTCTTGAAAATCTCCCAAAAGAAAGACTGAGAACGATTAAGACGAGCAATACTCGTCCTATCCGTACTCAGCTGGAACCTATATCTAGTGCTCCAGTATTCATACGAGATAGCCTGTCCGGCGGAAACAGAGAGATTAGGGAGGTTAAGCAATTTCGCTAGGACTTTGAGTTTCGTCGGAGTAGGATTGTATATACGACCTTTATAGGTAGTCGATAAAATCTCGGTAGCTTGCGAAAAGAGGTAGGTATAAAATTCGGTCAGACTCCCTTTTTTATTCTGGGAAAGAGTTGGATAGCCGCTTGAAAGAAGGCCACTATGATCGGATCAAAGTGAAACCTCCTTCGAAGCAATATATCTTACTCAATTCTCCAACGAATTAGGTCATGAGAGGTGGACAATTGCTGGCGCGACTGCTCCGTGCAGAAGAGTTTTAACAACCACCTCGAGTGAAGTAGTAAAATGTCGAGGATAGAATTTGTTGATGTGCAATGAAAGGTAGGTGACGGGGGTTTGTGAATAAGATAACCTTTCCTAGCTCTGCGAAGTGCTGCATTGATCCAACGACCAGTTCTGTCGTTGAAATCCCCAAGTATCATGTCATAACCGCTGTCAATAATACTATCCAGGAGGTCACGGTTTTTGTGAATTTCCCCTGGACGGATGTAGACATTGGCTAGACTTATGCGTTTACCCCTCTTACTAAATAAAACTACTAAACAAGCAAGGGCTGGACATGAGTAGTTTAATAGGAGGGAGGACCTTAATGATCACTTTACTAAGGTCAAGAGTCCTTGAGATGAAGAGGAGTGATGTGGGGTTATGTACGGAGTATAGTGGGAACAGATATGCTTTAGGATGAATCAAGTAATGTCATGGGGGAGACGGATATACCGCGTCTCCTGAAGGACTATAAAATCTGCAGCTCTACCAGATAGAAGTCTAAAGGCGGAAGCACCTCCTGAGTTCTACTGAAGGATATTCAGTGAAAAAGGCTCAAGAGTACTCTGCATTGTGATGGATTAGTTGGATGAGGGATTGCCTACCTAGACAGAGCTAGGTGCAGGAAGGTTGCCCTTCCCACCACTAGCCCTCTCCAAGGAATGTACTTGCCCCTGGACAATATCATCATTTCCCTTAGTCATACGTCGAATAAGCTTCCCGATCTTGATCGGGGGATTGCATAGGCTGAAACTTCTCTCTTTTTTGACTCTGGAAGAACAGATGCCACTGGAATCGTGGGATTCGTGTTGATAGCACCCACGGCCATTAGTATAAAGTTTTCCAACCTTCTATGCGACTCTGCTATCTTTATATCCATCAACCGGGATATCTCTGAGTCGTCCATGCGCGGTGCGGCTACACAAGAGAAGGAAATTGTAGGTTTAACCGCACGAATATAAGGCTTCTGTACGCCTTGAACTTACTGCAGCTCCTGCGTCATGCAGGATGGCTCCCCCCCCCGCAGTTTGATCATGATTGTGGGGCTGAGCAACGGTCATTCGACGACAGAGAAAGACAAGAGGCTGATCCGCAGATACCACATGCAGGGATCGTACTGCAGCTGGTAGCCCAGTGACCCCATTTGTGACATTGGCTGCAGTGGGGGTAGGTTAATTCGTCTATTTCGGTTATTGAGAACCGAATGTTGAACCCCATAAACGGGTTGGAGGACGATTTTGATAGAGTTTCAGCTAACTCCAATGGCGCACTACAAAAGCCAACTGGGGTCGGGTTCCCGTCCTTACCAACGATTGGTCTCAGATTGGAAACTTTGAAGGTCGCCATAAACGATTGCTTGTCATCTTCATCCATTGAACATGGTAGATTGGTAACTTTGATTGAAGCCAGGATAGGCTTTATGGTAAGTTCACCGAATTCTTTAAGATTCTCGGAAAAATATTCCGCGTATTTCATTGCGAGATCAGATGTTACAAAAGAAATTTACACCTTGGAGGGGTGTATCTTTACAGAATTAAATAAAATCCTGTTCTTATATAGAAGCGAGATATTTCTCAGAAATTTTTTGTACAGTTGATCCCTCTCTATAGGTCTTGCTATTTTAAATAAAATCAAGTTCCTCTTTTTAGGGATGGGGGAAGCACCTCCCCGTCGCCTGAAGATAACAAAACATTACTAACCTGATCGCTGTGACGTTGAGTTGAAGAGCATCCAGTACAAACCTCTTTTTCGTTTGGAATTTTGTTAGAATTTGCTTGAAATTGAGCATTGTTTGATACTCCGACAATTTGTTCGCTCGTGCACATTTTTTGTATATTTTCGCTAGCTAACTTTATAAAAATCGAAATAAACGATAACTTTTTCGTTGTCCGGAAGTGAATTACCATTTTCTATCAACGCAATTACAATTATGCGAGTACCACCTCCAAAACGACGATGTAAAATCACAGAAACCAATTGAACGAAATCACGACGCTACACACAGCCTGAACTTCAATTTATTAGAACAAAAATTAAACAACTTTTGACAAGTAAATCGCCATGGCGAACCCAATCTCTAATTGCTAAGAATTTAAAGAGATCGAGGCTGGTGATAGATTATTCAAGAATAGTCAATGTATATACAAGTTTGGACGCTTATCCGTTTCCTCACATTAAAGATATAATTTATTAAGTTGGTCAATATACGATTTATACTGATGTTGATATTACATAGGCTTATCTTTAAGTTTCTATGTACGAGTCTAAAATTGATTTTACTATCTTTGAAGCTGATGGGTCTTAATATGAATCCAGCGTTTGAATTAACAAATGTCGTATCAGCTTTCCAACACGCTTTTAATACAATTATTTATGACGAACATTTGGAAAGAACTTATGCCTATCATTTGCGGTAAAGAAAATGATGATCATGACCGAAATTTAATGGGTTTCATGGAAATCGTAAGAATCAAATCAGCTAACTGAGTCTACGTATTTAATATAATTATAAAATAAACAAAACATAATAATGCTAAATCAGAATTTTATAATTAAATAATAAAAGAAATAATTGTTATAAGATTTTTTATAATTTAAATCAAGATTATAATTTTAAAGTTAATCAAGTTTATAATTTAATCAAGTTTATAATTTTAAATTTAAATCACGTTAAAATAAAAAATTGAAATTTAAAATAAACGTCATTTTTATGAATTGACTAATAAATAACAGACGTTGTATCAGAATAAGAATTAGAGGTCATCAGGAGGAACTGCTATGCTATCAGGTTTCGGCCCCTAACTCCTCTACCCAACATAGCAGCGGGCCAAATACATGCTAATGATGTATTTCCTCTGAAATAACTATCTAGTATCTTATTCTAATACAAAGTATATTATTTATTATCCATCCATAAAAATTTGCCACTTAAGAGTTTAAATTTATTCTTTATATTATTGTGTTGATTTATATATTTTACTATTTTCTGCTTGATGTTATTTTTATAGTAACCTAGTTTAAAATATGTATCTATTAAATTATTTAAATGATTTTGAAGAAAATCAATGTCCTTGATTTTGATAGCAGCTTTCTTAATTCACAGTTTTCTATTAATTCTAGATTATGGGTACATATATGTTCATTTATTTTATCAAAACTAAGACTTTTACAATTGCATTCTGTTTCCATTATGTTTCTAATATTATCATTACATATTGATTTTAATTCTTTATTATAATTACAAATTTTTCGTCCTAATGGTGGTAGAGTTTATACCTTATTTTAGGAATATATTTACTTAAATCTGACCCTATTATTTCTTTACTTTTAGAATTATTTAAAAGTCCGGCTATATTTATGTTATCTATACATTTATTAATGAAGTTTATGGTTAATGTATATTTTCTATTGTTATTATTAACATTTATTGTACTATTATAGTATTTTGTATTACAATAACTGTCTATTATACAACTTAACCTATCATAGTCGTTAATTAATTTTTGATTTATTGAACATATGATATCTTTAGAAACACTTCGTATATTTACATAAAGATCTTTTAGCTTATTATATCTTAAAAGTTGTTTTAATATTTCTAATTGTTCATTTATATACATATCTTTTTTAATATTTTTAACTCTATTAGTAATAGTAATTACTATTACTAATTTAATAGGAAATTATTAACAACGACATAAATAAAATTTACAATTCGTTATATAATAATAATTAATAATAGAAAATATACAGTAACCATAAACTTCATTAATAAATGTATAGATAACATAAATCTGATAGACTTAGGCAATTGTAAGTAAATAATAAAGGCAATTGCAAAATCTAAATAATTCTAGATAATTATAGATTACTTACACATAATCTAGAATTAATTGAAACTGGCGAATTAAGGAAAATGCTTATAAAAGAATATAAATATACATTAAGTGATAAAAACGATAAAATTAAATTTACAATTCGTTATACAATGACTTAAATTCTTACTTTAGTAAGCTGACAAATAGTGAAAGCTTAAATACATCTAATATGAAAAGATTGCGTTACGATTAGGCATTCATTTTCACCAACCCTACTCATTCAAATGAAGGACGACGACAGCATTCCCAGATGTTCATGGGCAGCATATCTCGACATAGTGGACATGCCGAAGTCAATAACATCATAAGGATGACCTGGTGGCTGCGAACATCCCGAGTCGGATTGACCCCTGCGTAATGGGAGGCGTCTAGATGGTATCACAGTCGTCCCGTGGTCGGCCGGTAAGTGGTTTGTATGGGATTGTACATGCATAAATACTCTGGCGAGGAGTTATCAGGCCTCTGTAACCCATCAAGCAAAAGCAGCCGCCGTGTTAGCCGAATTCAGAATACAGCAAAAATATTCTGATCTGAACATTTGCATATACTCATTTACTCCAGTCGCCATAGAGACTCACTGATCGATCGACAATGTGTCACTGGTTTTCTTGAAAGAATTGAGCCGACGCCTCAAGCGTGCCATCTCGTTCATGTTGCAACGTTTGAGCATGGCAGTCCAGAGGGGAAATGCCGCGTGCATAATAGAGAGTATGGAAAAGAAAGAGGGAATTATGAATTTCCATTAAGTGTGACCCCATCAAGAGATAAAACCTCAATGCAATACTGCTTGATAGTCAGCCTTCTGACGAGCCCGGGGCTACCAACATGTGGCAAAAAGCGGGCGAAACGAAAACGGCTGTGGCAATGGCGCCGTTAGTAGTCAGGGTGTATGGAATTGGATATCATGAAGGAAGGATTCTGTAGCTGG